>CM038792.1:250546978-250748884 GCA_021764765.1 Vicia sativa
ACGGTAGTTAAATAAATTACTGTGGGGTAAAATGTTACTGCTTTACTGATCCGATCTGCTTGCTGTCCATTAAACTTGGCTTTATATCTTGGGTTGAACTGAACCCTTTTTAGCTACTTGGTAAATTATTGGGCTGTTGGGAAAATGATATTTCTGATTTCGCTTTACACCTCCCTTTGTGAACCAACAACAAGGTTGTTGTGATTTGCAAAGGAGGTTATGGCCGATGAAAGAACTTCAAGTTCGAGGCTCAATTGAATAATAACCCTTTCTACCTGATTCCTGATATTAATTTAATGATGAGTTGCAATAATGCTTGCACAAATCTTTCCGTTATATTGTGGCAACCATTTCCTTCTTTTGTGTTTCATGTATCCTGAGAATTGAATCATAACAGATGAAGAAAGTGGAGCAACGTAACGGAAAAAGATTGAAGATATGAAGACTCGAACATTTTTGTAGCAAATTCAGGGATTCTGTAGGACTTGTAGAATTTGTAGGATTTATCATTGTAATTTACAAATTCTTCTTTTTTTTTGTAACAAGTTTGTACTTTCTATGAGCAAGCTTTAAAATATTTTTGTAATTTTGTAATTCAAACTTGATCAGATTAATAACACAAACTCATTTCTCCACATTTCGAGCTTAATTCTCAAATTCCTCGCAAATGTAACGTGACCTTGTAGTGAATAAAACTCGTAGCCTTTAACGTGCTTCTCAAGTCTTGAATGATAACTTGGACATCTTTGTCAATTGAATGAATAATACTTCCTTAGATTCTTGCAACTTGGTTAACAGATAAACAAATTCTTGTAATGAAATTTGTGAGAATTAAACCAAATTATTCCATCTTCACTCTTGTATGAACGAATTACACTTCAAAATTCTAAGCGGAACTAGGATGAAGTTGCTTTTGAATATTTGGAAATGGTATGGAACTGTAAATTGCATAAACGAAACCGATGCCATGAATTTTGCACAAAAGTCCTTTACTTTACTTGTGAGTCCATAATATAAATGCACAAAGCACCCTCAATAACTCTTCATAACAATACTCCCACAATTTCAAAATGAATAGCCCAACAAAAGCCCAAAACTCACTTTATCGTGAAAACTCAATAAAAACTTTCAAATGACAATTTTATAGCAACTTGATTAATGAATAAGTACAATCGAGATAAGCGTCATCTTGATAATACTAAAATTTGAAATATTTGCAATTGTGGCTCTTCGGTGAAACCATTAATATTCTCGAGTCATAGGAATCTTGATAGCTGAGTAAACGCGGTAGCGAGAGAATACGGAACCATCTTAGACAATCGTCAACCAACCAAATTTTGTACTAGAGAAATACGAAAAGTTGAGAAAACCTCGTTCAACCACGGTACGAATATTTGATGAAACGTAGGCTTTTAAAAAGGGTAATTTGGGGAAGACACATGGTGTCAAAGTTTCTATTGAATTAAGAATCATTCTTGCAAGTGTGGAGACTCAGATTTTGTGATCGGACCGACAAGTGATTAGATCTTGGCATTCAATCTTTTCATATCAAGAGCATGTGTTGAATGATCCTATTATACCTCAAAATTTTCCTCCTTTTCTCAAGACAATCCATGGCTCTATATTCAAGAATTTTATTGGCAGTGGTCATCATATTCTCTCATACCTTGAGGATCCTCATATCAAGTTCCAAGCCTTACAAGTCAAAATTGCTCATCCAATTCTGAGATGTCTTGAAAATCAATTGTATTGACAAAAGTCAATCGTGGTCAACATACAGATCAAACTTCATAATTTCTGTCAACAATATTATTTTGAAAGTCATGCCCAATCATTTGATCAATCAGATTCTAATGATTTACTCAAGAATAAATCAAGATTTGATCAAAAGTCAAAGTTTCTAAATTAGCTTTGGTAAAATCCTGTCAAAACTTTGTTAAGGACAATCTTCACATGCTTTAAACCCAATTTTTCAACAAAAGCTCAGTTTACAGAAGCACCCCTCTTAAATTCATGGGCTCCAAGTTCATTGAAATGCCTTCTGAAATTTATGGATCAAACATAAAACACCTATTGAATTCCTACCAAAGGGGTGGGTCCTAAATTTGTGCTCCAATTGCAAATCAAAATTCAAATCTAAATAAAAATGTAGGATATTTTCAAGCTTGATCAACCATCTACCATCATCACTATATCTTTAATCAAACACACGTTTCAATATTTGTTTGATTTAAAGAGAGACTGGCTTTGATCAAAATAATATATCAACTGTCCATATGTTTTCAATTGTTCCAATTCCCATCACATTGATCCGAAGGTCGACTTTTAGGCTTAATATTAGCAGTCTGAACCATTAGCTAATGACTCCCATCTGAATTCTAAACCCAATTATTCCACTTTTTATCAGCTGCACACCCAGAGCTCCAATGGATCTTTCCGACACTGAACCCCACTCGACGCCCAGATGAGAATCTCCGTCCTGATCAATGGACCTTTTACCTGAGAAACCACATCTTGACCCTTGGTGAGATTTTCACGAGCTCGGTTTCCATGCTTGAGCTCCCTCACAAGACCCGACACGGGAAGCTTTGCTCATTTTCTTGGTTTTCATATTTTTATTTATTTTCTACTTTTATTTTTTTAATTAATTAATTAATTAAATTAGTAACTAGGTTAATTATTTAGGTTAATTAGATAATTTCACAAATAAATTTTTCCATGCTTTTTAATTAACTTAATTAGTCTAATTTAGGTTAATATTCCTTAATTCTTTTTCTTAATTAAATTAAAATCAATTAGAATTAGGTTTTTTTTCTCACATAAACTCTAAATTTCAAAACACCAAAAATATTAGGACGTAGCTTCTCTTCTGCTATTTATTTTTCTTGCATTTTAAATTCTAGAAAGGATGTATAGGTTGCAAGTTTTTATCACGTAATAGCATAGATTTACATTCCCGCCTTTACTTTCCGCACCCCTATTATGTATCTTCCCCAAAGCCATGTAATAACGTAGGACCTTTACATTTCCACAATTTACTTTCTGCACTTATTAACTACTAGTAATTAGGTGTGTATGGCAAGATTAACTTAATCAATCTAAATCACTAATCACAAGATAAATATCCGAAAATAACACACTCTTTTCACGGATGCACCGCCTAGGGTATCCTCTCGTTGCCTTCGTAACATTGGTCACGTCCCTCAGCGTGGATATCTTAGCACAACTGCCTCAATATATCATCGTAGTCCCTTCGACTTAAAGATCATAGTCCCTCAATGTTGCCTATGAATACATGATCTCGTCCCTCGGTTGTTTCACGAAAATAATGATCGTCCCTACGAATGTGCTAGGATATCCCAACAAATTGCCTTCTATGACCATCCGATGTCCCTTGAATGTCCTTTACATCCAACGGATAGAGTTACCTTCAACTAATGGTATGGATAGCGCCCTAAAGGAAAGCAAAATAACACGGAAACGACCATTTTGAGTGGGTAAAATAAGTCTCTTTTGCTTGCTCAATAAAACACTCTTCACACCTCACACTTTTCAAAACTTTTCAAAACACTTTGTATACATTCCAGCGTGAATCATTACAAAGTCTTTTTCCAAAACAAAACATTTCCAAACACTTCATATACATTCTAGGTTAATCATTACGAAGTCAAAGCGAAATGCCTTTTCAAAAAATCTTTTCAAACACACACACAAGAACATTTTAAAGTGAGCTAAAGCAATTAAGAGCCCGTAGATAACTACGGATGGAAATGGTGCTAACACCTTCCCTTTTCATAACCACCTCCTTACTCGAGAATCTAACGAAGGTCTTTTGTTTTTTCGCCTTCCCTTTATTGGATAAAAGAAAAGTCGGTGGCGACTCTTGCTATCCGCAACATTTGCAATCAAATGCAAAACAAACAAGTCAGTTCTCCCACCGTGTTACAGATCCCTTACTTCGAAGAATCACTTTTGATCACATCCACGAGAAGAGAATGGTTGATGTACGCATTAGCTACCATGTCATCTATGTTCGAGGTCGGATGGGACAACGAAGCTCCCAAATTACTATTGAAAGACTAAGCGAACCAGCCTCTTTGTGAACTTGATACGAAGGAACAAAGAGAAACCTTGGGTCTACGAAGTGAAGAGGTATCTCGAGGCTCAGGAATATCCCGCAGGGGCATCTGTCAATGATAAGAAATTCTTAAGAAGATTCGCCTCCAAATTCTTTCTCAGCAACAACATCTTATACAAGCACAATCACGACTTGTGCTTACTCTGCTGTGTAGATCAGAAAACAGCGGAACGAATCATGGAAGAGTTACATGAAGGCGCATGCGGTACCCACTCCAGTGGACCTATAATGGATAAAAAGATTTTAAGAGCAGTTTACTATTAATCCACCATGGAAGATGATTGTTACCTCCAGTCCCATTGAATGTTCTGACCGCTCCGTGGCCTTTTGCAATGTGGGGCATTGACATGATTGGAGAGATCAAACCCACCGCTTCCAATGGACAATCTTTCAACCTTGTTGCTATTGATTACTTAACCAAATAGGTAGAAGCAGCCTCGTCCGCATTTGTTACCAAGAATGTTGTGGCTCGATTCATCAAGCATAATCTTATCTATCGGTATGGCGTCCCCGAAAGGATTATCACGGACAATGGTACCAATATCAATAACAAAATGATCACCGAAATCTACATGCAGTTCAAGATTAAGGATCGCAACTTTTCTCCATATTGGCCAAAATGAGCAGTAGATGGAAGCCGCCAACAAGAATCTCAAGAAGATCATACAGAAGATGACAGTTGTAACGCCCGTTTTATTAAATATTATATTATATTAATATTTTTGAATTATCGTTTGACGATTGTTTTGGCGACAAAAATAATTATATTAATTGGTATATCTATTAATATATTTAGCGACATTTTGTTCGGTTCGGTAAAATATTATTCGACCGATATTTAATTCTCGAATTTTATTTAACAAATTAAGTTAATAATATAATTAGATGTTATATTTAGTGTATTAAGAATAGATGAGGGGTATGTGAGCAATTTACTTAAGTTGGCTAGTAAGACATAGGTTATATAAAATCATTTCCTCCACCCATTTCCAAACACAACACAAAAACACAAGTTGAGAAGTTTGGAGAAAAAGCTAGGGTTTTGGTTGAGGAAGAAGAAGAGAGCAAGAAGAAGGGCAAGGCTTGGCTTGAAGAACCATCAAGAATACTCAAAGCTTTCTAGGTAAGGGTTTGATTTATTTCATTTAGTTAGGGTTTGATGGATTTAGTTTGAATTGGGAGAAAAATTGATAGATAGTTTATAGAGTTGTGTTGGGTGATTGTTGAAGGGTTTAGAAGATTTGAATTTGGTGTAGAAAATATGAGTGTTGTTGTTAGTAGGATGGTATAGTATGTAATGAAAATAGAAATGAAATAGGAATGAAAATGGAAAGGGAAACTTATCAGTAAAACTGCAAAACAGAAAAAAAAATAGAAACTATAACATACAGAAGAAAACGCAGGGTAATGGAAAAACAATGGAGGAATGGAACAAGGAGGGGGAGGCGCCCACCTCCACTTGGTGGGGAGACCGTACCCCTATGAGGCAACCGCCTCCAATGGTTTAGAACAATGGGGACGTGCATCCCCTTATGTGTAGGAGGAGTTGCGTTTTGCTGTTTCTTAGTTTTGCTGTAAACTTGTTTTTCTGTTTTCTGTCAAATGAATTTCTTGCATAATTTCCCTGTAAATAGCCTCTGTTTTTTTGAAATATGCCAATTCCACCTAGTAGCATTTGGTAACCATAAAATATAATTAGGGGATAAGATAGCCGATTAAATTTAGAACCCGATTATGTTCCGATTTTCTGATTTCGGTAAATTCGACGACGGAGCAAGTTGCTCCGAATTCAACGAAAATTGACGTGCTAGATAAGTTTGACGTGTAGAACTGTCATACCCCAATTTTTAACCTAATATACCACCTTACATTTGCATTATTGCATCACTAACAGTTCAGAACAGAATTAATCGGGTGTAGCTTCCACAGGTCAAAATTAGGGTTTCATCAATTTTTCATCTGATTCAAGAGGCAATCAATTAGGGTTTGAGTTTCATGCACCTCAATTGATCTATCTTGATCAAACCATCAACCTCTGATCTTCAGATATCCAACTTTTTCTCATGATCTATCGAGGTTCGACCAATTAGGGTTTTTATCGAGGATAAGCAATCACTGATTTTCTGATCAATGAATGGCTTTTTTGTCTGGAGATTGATCTTCATATCTTCAATACAACATCTTGACCTAATTTCTGGATTCAAAACATCACAAAAGTTCACAAAATTCATCAGTCAATTTCTGGATCATCTGATGAAATTTTATCTGCACTGAAAAGTCAAACTTTGACTTTTGGTCAACTTTTTTCAAGATAAAACTTTTTCCATCATCAAAATACTTCAAATAATCCATCATGATCATAAAAAATCAAGAAATTTGGAAAAGTCAACAAAAAGTCAAAAATTTCAACACTTAGAAAATTTTTCAAGTGTTAAAATTTCACATTTTCCAAACTTCATGGCATTTTTCACATAGTTCCATTTGGAATTAGAAAAACTCAAAACATGAAAGTTGTAGCCCTTGAAACAAGCTTTCCAAATGTCCAAGAACTTGCAAATCCATGGTGTCTAGCTATACTTTTGATTTTGAAACATAGAGCTCCAAAACATGGATTTTCAAGTACAACTTTCAAAATTACAAGTCATTTTTGATTTTCTTTCTTTCTAGAAGCCATGCCACCTAGCCAAGAGGATAGAGCTGATAAAAATCAGATGGGAAGTAATTATGATGGGATAAGATCAAGTTGAATTATTTAACCATGGTTAAAGGAAGCTTCCTTTGCATTTATGGCAAAATGACTTTCTTGCCCTCTAAGGCAAGTTGTCCAAATCAAGCCAATCTCTTTGCTTGCCATTCGAAATCTTGACCTATAAATAGAGGTCATTTTTGCCATTTGAAACTACACCAAAGCTATGCCAAAACAAGCTTTCTCATTTCTTTCTTAAAATTCAAGTAACATAGTTCAATTTGAGAATTCTTGCATTTTTCAAAACTTATGAAAGAACATGAGAGATTTGGTGTCTAACATGTCATAAACATCATTTAGAACTGGTTTGAAACTTAAAATCAAACTAAGAAACACCAAAAAACAGATTTGCATTTCAAAATTTCAAAGGTTGCAAAAATTGCCTTATCATTCAAACAGTCAATTGGCTCGAGCTAATCTTGTTTTTTTGACTCAAACATCATCAACATACTCCATATGGATGATGCAGATCATTAACCTTGACCTGTAACACCTCTAACATCGAATTCGAGTTTCACTTTGAAGCAAATGCAGGTGGACTTGGTTGGAATGATCCAGGCAAATTCAGAGTGAGCAGACCATCCTCACACGATCCTTGAAGTCCACTGGTGCTATAGCAATCATTAAAACAGCTCTGGAAACACTCCATTGAAGATTTCGATCTCAGCTTCAAGAGGTATGTAGCTCAACTTCGAACTCCTTGATTTCTTACTTCCAGTTCAAAAATCTCTTGGCCGTTTTGTTTCTGCACCATCACTGATCATTAACTCTCAATCAATGGCTTAATTCCATAACCATACACGATTTCAATTTGATTTTAAAGAATTAGGGTTCTTCGTGTTTTCTGGTAATTTAATCATGTTAAACCAAAAATAAATGAAATTAAACCACATCATCATGTTCCTGGTTAAATTTCGATCAAGTTTGATGTTTACATCGAGCAATTTCATTGAGAAACAAAGAAACCATGGCTGATTGAAGGATCGGGGAAGAAGAAGGTGATTGCGCGCGTTTTTTCGAATTCAAATACAAGTTTATAATATTATAACATGGTTTGAAATCAATACACGGATGTATTGCCTCCCCAACGGTTGCCAGCTCACTCTTAAGTCATTCCCTTGCCACGCCTTGCCCAATGGTCCCGGGTTCGAGTAGCCTTGGGACCATTTTTGCCAAACTTTTTCATTTTCTCTTCATTTTTTTTTCAAACTTTGACTCTTTCAAAACCCAATCAAAACTCCTCATTTTGAGGTGATTTTTTGTACACTTGTCAATTAACATATCTATTTTATGATAGTGTCAAAAAAATTCAAAAATACTTTCATCTGATTATATTTTTATCGAGCCGAAAACGATACTTTTGAGTACTTTTCAAAGCACTTTCAAAGGCGTTTTTTTCAAACTTTCGAAGCCCGATTCTTTTCCAAACTTTTCACAAGTATATTTCACTTTTCAAAAACACTTTCCAGATTTTTTTTCAAAACTTTTCATCAAACTTACATCTTTTTCCATGATCGATCCGATTTGACGATAAAACCGAACTCGTTTTTTCTCGAATTTCTTAATCGATCGTGGGCCTCCCTTACGGTGTAAGTCCCAAAAATTCTTTTTATGTACATACATATTTCCTTGTACATATCTAATTCTTTTATGTACATACCAATTTCATTCGTACATAATACAGATACCTTTGTAAATACTCAAGCTGCATAAACTTCGTCCGTTTGTTTTCGTTTCGCTTGTATATACACTGAATACCATTGGTATTAAAAGGAGCATTATTCCCGGTGAAACTGCTTTTAAACCAGTGGGCCTCCCTTATGGTGTATGTCCTAACCCTCCTATGTACATCCACATCTCTCCTCGTACATAAATACTCGTTCGTGTACATATTTACTTTCTTGTACACCTTTAAACTTGTAAATAATCAAGTTACGCTCGTTTTAAACGTTCGTTTACACACACTTGTTTATATTTCCTTCATAAACTCTTGTAAATAAATATCATGCATCTGTTTATATTTCCTTCATAAATTCCTGTGAATAAACTTCATGCACTTGTTTATATAACTGTCTAGTTATAACATAACAACTAGTCTAACCAATAGGTTCCCCACAGTGTTAGCCTCCTCTTGGGCTTTGTACAAGGTAACTCATTTCATCTGAGTTCAGCCTCCTCTTAGGCTTTATATAAGAAAACTCATTCATCTGAGTTTAGATTCCGCTTAGGCTTCATATAAGACAACACTCCCCTGCTGAGTCAGCCTCCTCTCGGGCTTCGTTCAAAAGAACTCCTCATTGAGTTTAGCCTTCTCTTGGGCATCAAACAAAGAAAGAGACCAGGAAATCTCTTAACAGCCTCCTATTGCGCTTCCAATACAAAGAATCACCCGCGTTAGGATAGAACCCAGAGAGTATAATTTCCCGGTGAAATTGCTCTTAATCCTAAGAGGATGGTTTCCCGGTGAAACCCCTTTTAAAGCCAAAGCCAACCATACCATATAGCTTCCTCTTGAGCTTCATACAAGGACCCTCGATGACCCTCGGAATGCCTCCTCTTGGGCTAACAATACAAGGACCCATGGGCTTCTTAAAAGCATTCCCCAATCCAATCAATTTCTCCTCGAGATTTAGACATTTATCATCTCTATGGAAGAAGTATCTCATCTATCCCATCACATACAATCAAAAAACTTTTCAAACTCTTTTCAAACAAAAAACATCTCTTAATCTGTAAGTGGTAACGCTTGTACACTCAAGCAAAACACCCAATGCTTAAAATTAAAAGATTCAATCATCTTTTTCAAACATCTTTCTTAAACTCGTAAGTGGTAACGCTTGTACACTCAAGCAAAACACCTATAACTTACAACGAAAGATTTAATCAATCAAACTTTTCAAAATGTATGTGATGAAATAGATTAGATACATTTTTCATTAAGATGACATTTGTCTGTGTCTCTTACTAACATCCCGTTGCTTCCACTAGCATAAGTGGGAACTACGATTGCTTTGACTTTCTCAAAATCCTTTTGAGAATACGTAGGCACAAGGTCTCATCCTTGGCGAGCAAATTTCTTCCTCCCTCAAACCAAACAATCCATAGATCCCTTTAGATCCGAGCTACAAATGCTCTGATTCCCATTAAGGGATATGTATGCAGAAGATCCAAAGATCTTTGCGAACACAATAATAACAAAACCTAGGATCCCACATAATCTTCCCTTCTTAAAATCCAAAGGAGAAACTTTCCCAATCATAGAAATAGCAATTAAAACACACAAACATATCAAACATATTCATATATAAAGTTATGGATAACCATATATATTTAGGGTGCTCCATCTATTCCCTTTATATAACAAACCCCTTACCGAATCTCCCAATGCGTTGCCTAGTTCACGCTAGTCGTAATGCATATCATATCAATTGAGGGTATTGCGCTTTCCCTTTTTCATAATCATTTTCTTGTGTTGAAAATAATAAAGCTTGATGCTCATGGCATCTTTATAAACAAATCAAAAGAGTAAATCGCTTCGAGCGAGAATCAATTCTATTCGATTCCCTCACACTTTTAACGCGAAAGAAAAATGGCGACTCTGCTGGGAGTACGCTAAATTTTGATTTTCAAAAAAATGTGACTCAAAGAGCACCAAGCTTTTTGTTTTCAAAAGAAAAAAGGGTTAAGCTTTCATATGTGCATATGTTTGTTTTTCTTTATTATGTGTTTTCGCGATTTCATCGATGAAAAGAAATCCTAACCCGGATTTAAGAAACATTTTAAGATCTAGGTGGGGGTATAGTCCTATTAACTTGTGAGAAGTCTCAGTACTTACGGAGTTAATTTGAGATCCCTCTCTCAGTGGAGGTTGTTTTGGGAGTATTTGTGTTTAGCAAGTATTTGCGAAGACATTTTGCTTTCAAAGAACTTACGAGTGAGTGGTCAGAACACATAACCCATCCGGCCATTTAGGATGTAGTGCGAAATTATTCAGCGTAAGCTTAGAATAATTGTCATGCGAGACTACGATCAGGCGAGTTTTTCTTGAAAAATATTATTGGACTTCGAGTATTCAACAAATCCGATAATATTTCAAAGAGAAGCGTTGAGCCTGTATTATCAGTAGAACCCGTTTCATAGATAAATAAGCCCTTAGAACTTATCCACGTTTGATTTTTATCGTTGGCCTCATGCTCGTGACTTCGAACGCTTGACCGTGTGTATAACTACTAACCATGTTTGTAGCATTCATGCATTCATTCAAAAACTTCACTTCTCTTCCCATTTCCAAAGAATTTAGAGATTTTTCTTTGTAAATATTTTAGGTTAGAGTGATTGACGTCAGAGGAAGATTCACCAAGAGATACAGTTTTAGAATTCCTGATGTAGGAAAGTTGAAAGAGTTAGCATCCTTGTTAGAAGATCTCTCGGATTTCAGAAAACGCTATGGAACTCTTTTAACAATCCTGAACACTAACGTTGATGAAGGACTTCTCAAAACTTTCATTCAGTTTTACGATCCAGTCTATCGCTGTTTCACTTTCCCTGACTATTAGTTGATGCCTACTTTGGAAGAGTACGCACACATCCTAGGTATCTCAGTATCAGATAAAGTGCCTTTCAATGGTTTGGAAGCCATTCCTAAGTCACCAGTCATTGCAACAATGACTCATTTAAAGAAATCTGAGATAGAAAAAAACCTAACTACCAAAGGAAAACTCTTAGGACTAACTTCAAAGTTCCTAATGGAGAAGGCTCTTAAATTCTCTGAAGCCGGTAGTATGGTAGCCTTTGAAGCTATTTTAGCTTTACTCATCTATGGATTGGTGTTGTTTCCCAACGTCCCAAGTTTCGTTGATATCAACGCCATAAGGATTTTTCTGATTGGAAATCCCGTTCCCACTTTGCTTGGTGACACGTACTTCTCCATTCATCATAGGAATCGTCAAGGAGATGGAACTATTGTGTGTTGTGTACCTCTGTTTTTCAAATGGATTGTCTCACACTTGCCTAAATCTCCTATCTTCCGCGAAAACAAAGACGATTGGCATTGGTCAAGAAGACTCATGTCTCTTACGAACGACGATATCCATTGGTATACCTTGGCAGACAATGAGATGGAAATCATTGAAAGTTGTGGAGAATTTGCCAACGTACCTCTCATTAGTACGAAAGGAGGGATCAACTACAACCCATTCCTGGCGAGACGTCAACTCGGGTACGCAAACTCTAGTAAACCTCTTGGTTTTATAGTAGAGAGCTACTTCTATCATGAAGGGGAGGATTCCCAAGGTCTGAAAGCCAGAATGATCAGAGCTTGGCATCACATCCGAAGGAAGGAAAAAGGTAATGCAAGGAATTGTGTAGCCATGGAAATCTATATTTCTTGGGTGAAGAAAAGAGCAAAGGAATTTCGAATGCCTTATGCTTATGAGGAACCTATGTTCTCAACAGCTTCCAAATCAACAATTTTTCCCGTCGAGACTATGGGAGAATACCAAGAAGCTTTGGCCAAGATGAGGCTTGAGAAAAAGGCTTTGGAAGACAAGTTCCTTAAGACTGATCTCGAAAACGAGAAGCTTAAGAAGCAGGTCAAAGATCATGAAAATACGCTCTACTTCCAGGATGAATGGCTCATGGAGAAAGATGAGAAGATTCGTCAGAAAGATTACGCGATCAAAAGATACATCAAAGAAAGGAAAAGAAAGCTTGAGGAAATGACAACCAGCGATCCTGCTCCTGACGAGTGGAAGAAAGTCATTAGCAAGCTTAAAGCCCGAGAAAGCTGAACTGAAAGCCCACTATGGGAAGGAAATCTTGAAGTTAAAGCTACATCAAGCCTTTGGATCTTCATCCGATGAGGACGATTAGTTAGTTTAGATTGTAATTGTATCATTTATTTTATCATTGTGTGAGCTATGCTCAAAAACAAAATTGTTGTAATCTTCTTTCAATAATTAATAAAATAAGTGTTTTCCATCCAAATATTTGCCAGAAATTTCTCTTTTAGCGTAAATTCTTTGGAAATCTTTCTTTACATTCATAATCATGCATCATACTTTGCACATCGAGTTTGTTGTTTAGAGTCTGATCTTTCGGAATTTTTTCCAGAAAGGAAAAGATCGCCAAGCTGTCGTGTCTTAGAGTTTCTCGACCACGTCCACAGCCAACTCGAACATACAATACTCGTTCAAAAAGAAGGAAAATAATGGAAGGCTTTGAGCAAGAAAATGTTGAGCTTCGTAGTACGGTGACAACACTACAAGAAGAGGTGGAGAGACTCACTTCTTTGGTAAGTTCATTGGCAACTGCGCAAAGTCAGCAAGCAACGTTAAGTAGTCAAAATCAAGCGGCGATTTCAGAGATCACTACTACTCCAGTTTCAACTGTTGCAGCCAGTAGTTCACTCTTCAGTATGCCAGAAGGTTATCCATGGGGCATGCCTTTCAATTTCGGCATCGGATTTCGTCAACCTACTTCTCAGGTACAAACAACCACGCTTGAAATTCCTACTTTGCAAAACTCAACACCTACTCCACAGCATGGAGTAACTTTTCCGCAAGTTACTATGACGGTTTCTCAACCGATCATGACGAACTCAGCTTCTGTAGTTCACACTACTACAGATGAAGAAGTCCACCATAGTCCAGGCGACAACACGAATCCTCGTGGCCAGATGGATAATCTCCAGGAACAGCTCCATAAGATGCAGCTTGAGATTAAAACAATCTGTGGAAAGGAATTGTTTGGGAAGAACGCCCATGATTTGTGCCTAGTTCCTCGCGTAAGGATACCTGTAAAATTCAAAGTCCCTGACTTTGAAAAGTATAAAGGAAATTCCTGTCCACAGAGCCATCTTACTATGTACGCCAGGAAAATGTCTACGTACAACGACAATCACCAATTGCTAATTCACTATTTCCAAGACAGTCTCACCGGTGCCGCACTGAAGTGGTACATAGGGCTAGATAGTGCGAATATCCAGACTTTCAATGACCTAGGCGAAGCCTTTGTCCAACAGTACAAATTCAACTTGGACATGGCTCCAGATCGAGATCAACTCCGCTCCATGTCTTAGAGGGAAAAAGAGACATTCAAAGAGTACGCCCAACGTTGGAGGGAAATTGCTGCCCAAGTCAACCCACCGTTAGAGGAGAAGGAAATGACCATTTTACGAACGAATGATTGCCAGCGCTCCCGGAGATTTCACCGAGATGGTAAGCATGGGAATGCGACTAGAGGAAGGAGTTCGAACAGGACGCCTGGTCAAAGAAATAGGATCTTCCAGCGGAACTAAGAGGGTTGGAACCAGTTTTCCAAAGAAAAAAGGAACATGACATAGGAATGGTATCCCGAGGGAAACCACGAAAGAATGTCAGCCGACAACAACAGGTAGCTGCCATAGCACCCGCTGTTAATACAAGCCCAAACACAGGAATTGCTCCGCAGTTCCAACAAACTCAACAGCCTCGACAGCAGGCTCAACAGTTCAACAATCAGAACCGTGCGCCTCGGGTCTCGCAATTTGACCCAATTCCGATGACGTACACAGAACTATATCCTGCATTAATAGAAAGGAATCTTGTGCAAACAAGGTCACCACCTCCGGTACCAGAAAAATCACCATGGTGGTACAAAACAGACGTATCTTGCCCTTTTCATCAAGGGGCACTGGGTCATGATCTTGAGCATTGCATAGCGCTAAAAGCTGAAGTACAAAGGTTAGTAAGGTCTAATATTATTTCCTTTAGAAATACAAATCCAAACGTGCAAGCAAATCCACTTCCCAGTCATAGTGGACATACCGTGAATTTGATACTAAGGAATATAGATCGGTATCTTATCACGGATGTGAATCTGATAAGAGAAAGCTTGGTACAACTCCATGATACATATAGTACAATGGGTGCTTTCACTAAACACGATTACGCGGCTTGCAGAATCTGCTTCAAGGATTTTCGAGGGTGTCCAACCATAAGAGCAGACATTCAACGATTACTAGACATTGGTGACATATAGATCTTCAGAAACAGAAATGACTATGACGTGAATATGGTAGGGCATTTTCCGCATGAGCTTTTAGTCTCAGATATCAACTCGGAAATTCCTGAAGTAAACGTCGTTATCCCCTGTTTCAATATGCCCAAGCATGTGGAGATTGAATATAACGGTTCAAACATTCCAGAGTTTCCCTTGGTGATTTGCTTACCCGGTCCTATTCCATACAGTTCAAACAAAGCAATTCCTTATCAATACAATGCAACTATGATAGAAGATGGGAAGGAGAAACCCATGCCAACTCTTCCAGCTAATGTTAACATAACTGAGATAGGACGAGTAACACGGAGTGGACGTGTACATACTCCGTTGCCCCCAAAGCAACCTGTTGTTCCTGTTGTTAGGCAAAATCCAGTTAATACACCGCCCGAAAATCCCACGAGGATTCCCGTTGATAATCCAAACATAAATGTTGGACCATCTGATGGAACCAACGTCAACGCAGATTTCGATGAAATTTTGAAGCTAATCAAGAAAAGCGAATACAGAGTTGTGGATCAGCTGATGCAGACTCCCTCTAAGATTTCAATACTATCTCTAGTTCTGAATTCCGAAGCTCACCGAGAAGCTTTGATGAAAGTGCTAGATCAAGCTTATGTAGATCACGACGTGACTACAGACCAATTTGGAGGAATTGTGGGCAACATAACAGCTTGCAACAATTTAAGCTTCAGTGATGAGGAACTCCCAGAAGAAGGGAAAGATCACAATTTGGCTCTGCATATCTCGATGATTTGCCAATCAGACTCCTTGTCCAATGTATTAGTAGATACCGGTTCATCCTTAAATGTAATGCCAAAAACGACTCTTGCTCGTTTGTCTTACAAAGGAACACTGATGAAATTCAATGATATAGTGGTAAGAGCCTTCGATGGGTCAAGGAAATCTGTTATTGGGGAAGTCGATCTTCCAATGACGATTGGTCCGCATACCTTCCAAATCACCTTCCAGGTCATGGATGTGCCAGCTGCTTACAGTTGTTTGCTAGGAAGACCATGGATCCACGAAGCAGGAGCAGTGACATCCACTCTCCATCAAAAACTAAAGTTCACAGTAAATGGGAAGCTAGTAACCATCATTGGTGAACAAGCTTTACTAATAAGCCATTTATCCAGCTTTTCTTTCATCACAGCCAACAACGTTGAAGGGACACAGTTCCCAGGACATCCGTTAGAAGATGAATCTACAAGCAAAAGTAGGTCATCTATCTCCTCTTACAAAGAAGCGGCACAGATAGTGAAAGATGGTAATGCTGAAGGTTGGGGACAAGTAATAAAACCTGTCAACAACGAGACAAAGGCCGGACTCGGGTTTGCTCCAGTATTTCCTAAAGACAAGCAAAGGGATGAAGCTCTTCGCCCAATCAGAGAAGTATTCCACAGTGGGGGTTTCTTAAACCCTGTTCTTCAAGAGGTTAACGTTCTTACCAATGAAGGTGATGAAGACGATCTCTCTGGATCTGAAGAGTGGAGCACTTATCTTACCAGCTCTGAATATGTGTCTCAAGAAGAATCGTACGCACCCTTCTATCCTCTGACTGACCAATTCAAAGGCATGTCCCTACAAAAGAATGAAAATCCACCTGTCCCTTTTGAAGTTTGGGATACCTTGGGAGAACCAAGTGGAAAGTTTGACTACATGGTGAAATACACTGCGCCAGAAAGCTCAAAAATCAAAATTGAAGACATCCAGCCCACTGGATGGGGTGATTCTTTTGAGTATCCTAGTCAACCAGAAGAGGTGTACACATCTTCCCGATCTCATCAACCAATTGAGGTTCCGAATGAAGATCTCTGCTTTAACGCACCTGTGGAGTTTGCTAAACCAGATCTTAACTATCACTACATCAACGTAATTACTGAAGATCAGGGGTATGACTCGGGATACGAATTGGAAAGTATCACCGACAATGAGTCTTTTCACTCAGAAGATTGGAGAATACATCCCCAGAATTCAACGCAAATGCCAATAGAAAGTACATATGCTGTATCCCATGCTTCTCGATCTGTCCATCAAGTAGAAGAAGATCGCTTCAGCAGCACAAAAGGCAAGGTCAACCGTCCAGAGTCTTCAAAGCCTGTTCGACCAACGACCAAAGTCTATTCAAGAACTAAGCCAAGTGGAAAACTACCAGAGTACCTCGACTTCCAAGGAGTTCGCCACTATTGGAAGCCTGCTGAAGTTCAGACCAATGTTCATAGTTCTAAGTAGTTTATCTTTGCTTTTGTTTTGAACTCTCGCCTCGCCCAAAGCGAAGAGATGTTTTATAGGGTTTAACTTTTAAATAATTTCTCTTTGTCTTGCCCAAGACAAATGAGTTTGTATTTTAGGGCCCTGTTTCATATTGTGAATCATAAATAAAACGCGTTGTTTTGATTCCACATTGTGTTTGTTTTTCGTTTTACCCTTTCTTGGAAATGATAATCCTAAAAAACATAATAAAAATCTTCAAAAAAAAAAAAAAAAAATCTGCATACACTTTCAGATTAACTTTTTTTTAAAAAAATAAATACAAAAAAGAAAGAAAAGTTAATTAATCAAACATAAATCAAATATGCAGATCAATAGATGGACAAATCCATTGAAAGCAATAACTCTATGCTCTCTCCCAACTTTGAAATCCCCAGTGAAGTCGCCGAGGAAGAAGTTGAAGAAGAGATCCCGGATGAGATTTCTCGACTGCTTAAGCACGAAGAAAGAATCATTCAGCCTCACAAAGTGCCTTTGGAAGCAATTAACTTGGGATCTGAGGAAGACAAAAAAGAAGTAAACATCGGAGCTCTACTCGACAGCAGTGTCAAGAGCAAACTGATAAATCTTCTCAAAGAATATGTTGATGTGTTCGCTTGGTCTTACCAGGACATGCCAGGTTTAGATACCAGCATCGTGGAGCATCATTTGCCGTTAAGACCGGAGTGTCCACCAGTTAAACAAAGACTGAGAAGAGTTCACCCGGATATGGCTGACAAAATCAAAAAGGAAGTTCAAAAGCAGCTCGACGCTGGTTTCCTCGTCACTTCTTTCTGAATATCCTCAATGGCTAGCCAACATAGTACCTGTCTCCAAGAAAGACGGAAAGGTCAGAATGTGTGTTGACTACCGGGATTTGAACAAAGCAAGTCCAAAAGATGATTTCCCACTACCACATATTGACATGCTAGTGGATAGCACTGCAAAGTTCAACGTCTTTTCCTTCATGGACGGTTTCTCTGGCTACAATCAGATCAGAATGGCTCCCGAAGACATGGAGAAGACATCCTTCATCACGCCATGAGGCACTTTTGCTACAAAGTAATGTCGTTTGGATTAAAGAATGCAGGCGCAACTTACCAAAGGGCGATGACTACTCTCTTTCATGACATGATGCATAAAGAGATCGAAGTCTACGTAGACGACATGATAGCAAAGTCTGACACCGAGGAAGAGCATATAGAAAATCTCTTGAAGTTGTTTCAGCGACTAAGAAAATTTCAGCTCCGTCTGAATCCTAACAAATGCACCTTTGGGGTAAGATCTGGAAAACTCCTAGGTTTCATTGTCAGTCAAAGAGGTATTGAAGTTGACCCTGACAAAGTCAAGGCTATTCAAGAAATGCTTGCGCCACATACAGAAAAGCAAGTAAGAGGATTTCTTGGACGTTTGAATTACATCTCCAGATTTATCTCTCAAATGACTGCTACTTGTGGGCCGATATTCAAGCTTCTCCGCAAAAATCAAGAGGTTGTGTGGATGAAGATTGCCAAAAAGCGTTGTGACAAGATCAAGGAATACCGCCGAACCACCGATACTGATTCCTCCAGTCGAAGGAAGACCGTTAATCATGTACCTTACCGTGCTAGAAGATTCCATGGACTGCATGCTTGGACAGCAAGATGAAACCGGTAAGAAGGAGCATGCCATCTACTACTTGAGTAAAAAGTTCACAGATTGTGAAACTCGTTACTCCATGCTCGAGAAAACATGTTGTGCTTTGGTGTGGGCTTCAAAACGTCTCCGCCAGTACATGATCAATCACACGACTTGGTTAATTTCCAAAATGGATCCAATCAAGTACGTCTTTGAAAAGCACGCTTGGAAGAATTGCTCGATGGAAGATGCTATTATCTGAATATGACATCCAGTACCGTGCTCAAAAAGCGGTCAAAGGAAGCATTCTCGCTGATCACTTGGCTTATCAACCGATCAACAAATACCAAACTCTCAAGTTCGACTTCCCCGACGAGGATGTTATGTACTTGAAGATGAAAGATTGTGACGAACCGCTACCCAGAGAAGGTCCTGATCCAGAATCTAGATGGGGCTTAATCTTTGATGGAGCAGTTAACATTTTTGGCAACGGAATTGGGGCAGTCATCATCACTCCCGAGGGTTCTCATATCCCGTTTTCCGCCAGATTACTATTTGATTGCACCAACAACATCGCACAATATGAAGCTTGTATCATGGGTATCGAAGGAGCCATCGACTTAAGGATCAAGATCCTTGACATATATGGAGACTCAGCCCTTGTGATCAATCAAATCAAAGACAAGTATGAAACTCATCATCTTGGCTTGATTCCTTACAGAGATTATGCAAGACGTTTGTTGACTTTCTTCAACAAAGTGGAACTGCATCATATCCCTCGAGATCAGAATCGAATGGCAGACGCCTTGGCTACTCTATCTTCCATGTTCAAAGTCAACGATTGGAATGATATGCCTAAGATCCGTATCAGACGCCTTGAAAGACCCGCATATGTGTTTGCAACTGAAGCAGTCTTCGATGATAAACCGTGGTTTCACGACATCAAACGTTTCCTTCAAACTCGAGAGTACCCACTCGGGGCATCGTACAAAGATAGGAAAACTCTAAGGAGGCTTTCTAGAAATTTCTTCCTGAATGAAGATGTGCTATACAAAAGAAATTTCGATATGGTCTTGCTCAGATGCGTCGATAGACATGAAGCAAACACAATAATCCATGAAGTTCATGAAGGATCCTTTGGAACCTATTCAAATGGGCATGCAATGTCCAGAAAAATCTTGAGAGCGGGATACTATTGGATATCGATGGAATCTGATTGCTGTAAACACGTCAAAAGATGTCATAAGTGCCAGATCTACGCAGATAAGATCCATGTGCCACCGACACTACTCAACGTTCTCTCCTCTCCGTGGCCTTTCTCCATGTGGGGCATCGACATGATCGGGATGATTGAACCAAAAGCGTCCAATGGACATCGCTTCATTTTAGTAGCTATTGATTACTTCACCAAATGGGTCGAAGCAGCATCTTACGCCAATGTCACAAGACAAGTGGTGAGGTTCATCAAGAACAACCTCATTTGTTGATATGGAGTTCCGAGTAAGATCATTACAGACAATGGATCAAACTTGAACAACAAAATGATGAAAGAACTATGTGAGGAATTCAAGATTGAGCATCATAACTCATCTCCTTACCGGCCAAAGATGAATGGCGCCGTTGAAGCTGTCAACAAGAACATCAAAAAGATCGTCCAGAAGATGGTCGTCACCTACAAAGACTGGCACGAAATGATGCCATTTGCTCTGCATGGGTATCATACTTCAGTACGCACTTCAACAGGGGCAACTCCCTTTTCTCTAGTATACGACATGGAAGCAGTGCTCCCCGTAGAAGTTGAGATTCCGTCAATGAGAGTTCTCATGGAAACTAAGTTATCCGAGGCGAATGGTGTCAAAGCGATACGACCATGAACTTAATCAAGAAAAGCGTCGACCGCTGTCATGGACAATTATATCAAAGAAGGATGAAGAAAGCCTTCGACAAAAGGTCGACCTCGTGAATTCGAGAAGGAAACCTCGTGCTTAAAAGATTACATCTTTTCAACGATTCTAGGGGCAAATGGACTCCTAATTACGAAGGCCCACATCGTCAAAAGAAGCTTTTACGGCGGTGCTATAACTCTCACAACCATGGACGGTGATGAACTCCCGCATCCAGTGAATCTTGATGCAATCAAGAAATACTTTGTCTAAAAACAAAAGAACGACTTGGTAAGTCGAAAACCGAAAAGGACGGCTTAGGCAAAAATGAGCGTCTCGGTGGTGAAACCTAAAAGGCGGTCCAGGCAAAAATTAGAGACAATAAACTGAAATTATCCTGGTAGATTGAAAACCTGAAAAGGCAATCTAGGCAAAAAAAAGGATACAAAAAATGACAAAGTAACTGCAATCAGTCCGTACTTCGTCAATATGAAGAGTCTTCCCTCAACGGATCTTCAATCAAATCTTCTGAAGCAACAACCACAGTTGGAATTCAAAGTTGTTAGGGATAATAGCGGTTATTTGCTTTCAATGTAGCCTTTTCCTAATAAATTATCATTTCCAACTCTTGTAAATAGTTCATGGAATCACGCCTTCGGCTGATTACCATTCTATCAATAAAATTTGAGCCTTGTGCCTTTTTGTTTGCAATCCTTGCTTTATTCTGTTTTGCAAAATAACGCTTTTTATTGTGAAAATCACTTTTGAAACTAAAAGGTTTTAAATGAATTTTTACTTCAAAGTTTTGAAATAAAAGCGAAATTTTCCTTTGAACTATGAACACAGAAAGAACTTCAACAGTTTTCTCCATAAAGTGTTCGATCTCTGAAAGATAGAACAACTGCTACAGAAGTCTTCTTCTCCTCAGCAGAGATCATCACAGGACGGTGTTCTTATCCAAAAGAATTCCCAACAAAGTTGCCAATGAAATGCCTTTTTCAGAAAGTTTAAAGCATGCAACTCAGATTCATCATCAGTAAATGTCTACATCATTGCTATAGATTTTGCTGAGTATTTGTTCGAACTGTGACGTAGTCCTTTTCCCAAATATCCCTTTTGTTGTCTTGTCAAGTATCGTCAGCATGCATATGACATTCATGACATTCATCATTCATACATAATAGCATCATTAATGCATTCCTGCATTTCTCAAATGTTTGCTTCAACATCACTTGTTTAGGTTGCATTGATTCCCAAGAAAACAAGTGTGGGTATGTCATCTCTCCAGTAGATCATCCCCAAGCAGAAAAATACATTCTTTTCTCCTATTCCCCAGCTGAGATCATTCCTCATTGGGAACGAAGTTTCGATTGACCTTTTTCTTTCCAGTTCATTCCTGGATAGAACCTCGTCTCTAACCAACTCAGGTTTAGATTTCACAGAAAAATCTTCCTGCAAACAATAAGCAATAGCCTCGACATCTGGGCTGCTTATCTTCCTTTTTTCATCTTGCAACTAATCATGAAACGATTGTTTTTCTCAGCAAGATCAAATCATGAAAGTTCAAGAAATCTCCACAGTTGTCTTTCCGTCTAAAAGAAAACCTGTGTCTTTTCAATCAAAATGCCCGCATCTTCTCAAAAGAGAGATCCCCGGCAAAATTATAGCTGTGAAAATAGAAACTCGTTTGAGATCTGTTTCCATTATTGACTGATATTCACAAGGCTGAATACTCAGCAATTTTCTCAAGAATTACCTTGTTATAGTTATCATTTTGCTGATAATTGGTAATATCTTCAGAGCTCATTACTGTCATACCCCAAAATTTGCCCTCCATCTATTCAAAAGATTTCATGCATCCCTACTCAAGGATTCCTCAAGAGTTGATCAGACAAACTCTCTCCTAGACAATCAACCCAAACTAGGGTTTGGTATCTCTCAAGTCAAGATGGATTTCCAACATCTCCAATGGTCTTTATGCCTTCTCATATGCTTCAAAGATTCTCCATGTCAAGTTTCAAGCCTCACAAGTCAAGTTTCCTCAGGCAATTGCTCAGATGGTTGAAAATCGGGTGTATTGGACAAAAAGTCAACTGTGGTCAATATACAGTCAAAACTTCTGATTTTTGGTCAAAATCCTCATTTTGAAGTTACATTCATCATTTGATCAAGGGTTGATCATGATTCATCAAGAAAACTCAAGATTTGCTCAAAGGTCAAACTTTCTAAATTAGGGTTTCTAGGTGAAAAGTCAATGAACTTTGTTGATCATAACTTTCTCATACTTTCTCGAAATTTTCCCACCAAAGCTCATTTTGAAGGAAATTCAATTCTCTACAACTTCATGTCTCACAAGAATGTCCAAAAAATGCTTCATTTGAGAGGTATAGCTCAAAACATTACAGGTCATTTTCAAAGTCTACAAAAAGTCAACTTTTTGATTTGAAGATATATTGAGCATGGTAACTCCAATTGAGATGAAACCAAAGACATTGTTTAGAGGACTCTTAGAGCTTTCCAAAAGTCCAAGAACACTAAAAATGTGGAAAATTGAGCAAGATACACTATTCGAAGTTGGGCGATTTTGACGATTGCACAAAAGGACATTTTGGTCAAAATGCAAAATTTTCCAAATGGGCCTATAATCTTTTGATCCAAACTTGTTCATGATGTTATTCTTGACCCATAAATGCTTGACATTGGTAATTTTCTATTTTTGTGATTTATATTTGAATTTTACAACATTTAATTCAAAAATAAATTATGTAAAATATGAAAATTAGGTTATTTCCTCAATTAAGTTGGATTTATATCTTTCTTAATGTCCAAGAAAGCCCAATACACTTACCAAATTCGTGCAAGCCATGGCATTGATGAGAAAATCATATTTTCTTCAAAATTTGATTTGTTTTTATTGGAAAATATTTGCACAATCAATAAGCAATCTTTTTTCACTCCTTTTGCCATCCAATTTTCCTCTATAAATACTCAGCAATGCAGCCAGCCAAGGACGAAACCCTAACCCTAAAATCATCCAAAGCTCTTGCAAATTTTTTCAAGAAACTTGGAAAATCGAATTTCAAAAAGCAGCCACTTTCAGTCCAAACCAACCATCTCATTGTCTTCAGGAGGTAAGTTTAAGTAAGTATACACTCATGCCATGGTTTAAAACAAGCCGGATCGATGCATATACATACATACATATTCAAAACTTTGTGATTTTTGCATTTTATTATCCTGCGTGTTTTAATCAATTCTGATGCTTGCAATGTGATCATGAGGTTCCAAGGATGAGATCTGGGCAGTCGTTCGTGAGTTCCAACGTCAGAATCGCACTTAGCCATTGTTAGGGTTTAGAGAATGATTTGAATCGGACCGGTCGTTACAGGCACCTTTGATCGAAACTAACGCCACCATCATACTCGCCAGGGTCGAATTAGTCGATCTGGGCTTTTGTTTCGCTTTAAACGATGCGTTTTGCAGGATTTTCAGGTTGAAGGCCATCGGGGAAGACGACCGGAGCTAGGGCTCCGGCGTCGTTGACCAGAAGACTCCGGTGAAGGCGTGCGTGGCAACTCTGCGTGTTTCAATTCGTCCATGTATTCAAGCTGGGGCCCGCGCGCTGACTGTGTTAAAATTTCAAATATCCCTGACGCGTCATCACTCATATTGAATTGTTTTCAAATTTTCCAACACCAAATGACACTTGGCCTAGTGGTAAGGATGCTGCCTGTTGGAAGATGCTCCAAAAGGTCCCCGGTTCGATCCACTCCAGGGCCTGGTTTTGCTTTCTTTTCTCAAAACTCCAAACTTTTCATCTTTTTTCTATATTTTCCTATTATTTAATATTTTCATATCATTTTAATTGTTTTCACAATTTTATTTTTTGCACTTAAAAATTACCAAAAACATTTATTCTTTTGCATTTACATTCTAAAAATGTTTATTTAATTTTATTAATTTAAAAATATAATTTTTGCATGCATATTTATTTTATTTTTAATTTTGCATTTAATTCACTTTTAATTGCATTTTAATTATTAAATCTTTTCCAAAAAATCCCAAAAAAATTATTTTAATATATTTATCTTATTTCCAGCACATATTAATTTTCCCATATTAAAACTTGCATTTTTCTAACATTTTTTCTCTTGTTCGATTCATATTGCATTTTCCGATCTCTTATTCTTTCACAGGTTGCTCCGATTCGGACGTTTTCTCTTTATCATTTTATCATTCTATTTTTTCCAATAATGTAACTGTTTATGGGTTGTAATAGTTTTAATTAGGATTTTATTTTCCGCATTTTAAATTATGTATCTGCCCCAAAGCCATGTAATAGCGTAGGTTCTACTTTCCGCACCTTTACATTTCCGCTTTTACATTCCGCATTTTACTTTCCGCACCCTTATCAATTGGTAGTAATTAGGCGTGTATGGCAAGATAATAATTGGACATAGCTCACACTAATCTTCAAGATAATATATTCTGAATTCAACACACTTCTATCACACACGCACCCCTTAGGGTAATTCTCTCTCGATGCCTTTCGAATTCAAAATGGTCATGTCCCTCGAACGTAGAGGTATTCTAGCACCGTCGCTTTCCAAACAAATCATCATAGTCCCTTCGATACAAAGATCATAAGACCCACGATGTCGCCTCCGAATACATGATCTTGACCCTCGATTGTCGCCTACGAAAAAAGATGATAGTCCCTTCGAATGTGCTAGGATACTTCCTACAAGTTGCCTTCTATGACCATCCGATGTCCCTTCGAATGTCCCGTTTACATCCAACGAATGGAGCTACCTACTAACTAATGGTATGGCTAGGCGCTATTCTAAAGGAACGTAGAAGTACAAAAACGACCAATTCTGAGTGGGTAAATAAGTCTTTTAGTTGCTTGCTCTAAACCAAATGCTTTTCACACCACACACTTTTTTCAAAGTTCAAATTCTTTTCAAAAAACGAAACATTTCCGAACACTTTGTATACACTCCTACATGAGTCATTACAAAGTCAAAGCGAAATGCCTTTCTTCAAAACATCTTTGTCAAACACACAGAAAGCAATTTTAAAAGTGATCTAGAGCAACTAAGAGCCCGTAGAATAAACTGCGGATGGAAAGGGGTGCTAATACCTTCCCTTTTCATAACCATTCTCCCGAACTCAGAATCTAACGAAGGTCTTTTTCTGTTACTTTTACCTTCCCTTAATTGGATAAAAATAAAAGTCGGTGGCGACTCTTGCTATCCGCACATTTGAATACAAAAATCCTACAAAGTCAGTTCACCGTATTACAATTACCATAAACTATCACAAGGCTGATAAATGGTAATATCATTTTCACTTACCTTAAACATTGTCACAAGGCTGACAGAAGGTAATCTCTTTGTTTCCCAAAGCGAAACAGAGATATTCACATCCATTGTGAATCTATTTTCCCAGTGAAACATATTGCTTGTTTCCCAACAAACAGGATTCTCTTTTCTTAGACAGATCAAGTCATCCTCACAAATTTTTCCCCATCATATCAATCTTTGGTATTTCCAGGGTGAACTTTTTGCAATCACTTTGCATCACTTGCATCTTTTGGTATCTTGGGTCCAAAATTTGCGTATTTTGATATTTAAGTCTCTTCACACCTATCGAGACGAAGATATTCATCTTCATATCTCAGGGTAAAGAAACTTAAATAGGGGCATCTATCATACCCCAATTTTTGACCTAATATACCACCTTACATTTGCATTATTGCATCACTAACAGTTCATAACAGAATTAATCGGGTGTAGCTTCCACAGGTCAAAATTAGGGTTTCATCAATTTTTCATCTGATTCAAGAGGCAATCAATTAGGGTTTGAGTTTAATTCACCTCAATTGATCTATCTTGATCAAACCATCAACCTCTGATCTTCAGATATCCAACTTTTTCTCATGGTCTATCGAGGATCGAACAATTAGGGTTTTTATCGAGGATAAGCAATCACTGATTTTCTGATCAATGAATGACTTTTTTGTCTGGAGATTGATCTTTATATCTTCAATACAACATCTTGACCTAATTTCTGGATTCAAAACATCACAAAAGTTCACAAAATTCATCAGTCAATTTCTGGATCATCTGATGAAATTTTATCTGCACTGAAAAGTTAAACTTTGACTTTTGGTCAACTTTTTTCAAGATAAAACTTTTTCCATCATCAAAATACTTCAAATAATCCATCATGATCATAAAAAATCAAGAAATTTGGAAAAGTCAACAAAAAGTCAAAAATTTCAACACTTAGAAAAATTTTCAAGTGTTAAAATTTCACATTTTTCCAAACTTCATGGCATTTTTTCACATAGTTCCATTTGGAATTAGAAAAGAAACTCAAAACATGAAAGTTGTATCCCTTGAAACAAGCTTTCCAAAATGTCCAAGAACTTGCAAATCCATGGTGTCTAGCTATACTTTTGATTTTGAAACATAGAGCTCCAAAAACATGGATTTTCAAGTACAACTTTCAAAATTACAAGTCATTTTTGATTTTCTTTCTTTCTAGAAGCCATGCCACCTAGCCAAGAGGGATAGAGCTGATAAAAATCAGATGGGAAGTAATTATGATGGGATAAGATCAAGTTGAATTATTTAACCATGGTTAAAAGGAAGCTTCCTTTGCATTTATGGCAAAAAATGACTTTCTTGCCCTCTAAGGCAAGTTGTCCAAATCCAAGCCAATCTCTTTTGCTTGCCATTCAGAAATCTTGACCTATAAATAGAGGTCATGTTTTCCATTTGAAACTACACCAAAGCTATGCCAAAACAAGCTTTCTCATTTCTTTCTTAAAATTCAAGTAACATAGTTCAATTTGAGAATTCTTGCATTTTTCAAAACTTATGAAAGAACATGAGAGATTTGGTGTCTAACATGTCATAAACATCATTCAGAACTGGTTTGAAACTTAAAATCAATCTAAGAAACACTAAAAAACATATTTGCATTTCAAAATTTCAAAGCTTGCAAAAACTGCCTTATCATTCAAACAGTCAATTGGCTCGAGCTAATCTTGTTTTTTTGACTCAAACATCATCAACATACTCCATATGGATGATGCAGATCATTAACCTTGACCTGTAACACCTGTAACATCGAATTCGAGTTTCACTTTGAAGCATATGCAGGTGGACTTGGTTGGAATGTTCCAGGCAAATTCAGAGTGAGCAGACCATCCTCACACGATCCTTGAAGTCCGCTGGTGCTATAACAATCATTAAAACAGCTCTGGAAACACTCCATTGAAGATTTCGATCTCAGTTTCAAGAGGTATGTAGCTCAACTTCGAACTCCTTGATTTCTTACTTCCAGTTCAAAAAGCTCTTGGCCGTTTTGTTTCTGCACCATCACTGATCATTAACCCTCAATCAATTGCTTAATTCCATAACCATACACGATTTCAATTTGATTTTAAAGAATTAGGGTTCTTCGTGTTTTCTGGTAATTTAATCATGTTAAACCAAAAATAAATGAAATTAAACCATATCATCATGTTCCTGGTTAAATTTCGATCAAGTTTGATGTTTACATCGAGCAATTTCATTGAGAAACAAAGAAACCATGGTTGATTGAAGGATCGGGGAAGAAGAAGGTGATTGCGCGCATTTTTTCAAATTCAAATACAAGTTTATAATATTATAACATGGTTTGAAATCAATACACGGATGTATTGCCTCCCCAACGGTTGCCAGCTCACTCTTAAGTCATTCCCTTGCCACGCCTTGCCCAATGGTCCCGGGTTCGAGTAGCCTTGGGACCATTTTTGCCAAACTTTTTCATTTTCTCTTCATTTTTTTTTTCAAACTTTGACTCTTTCAAAACCCAATCAAAACTCCTCATTTTGAGGTGATTTTTTGTACACTTGTCAATTAACATATCTATTTTATGATAGTGTCAAAAAAATTCAAAAATACTTTCATCTGATTATATTTTTATCGAGCCGAAAACGATACTTTTGAGTACTTTTCAAAGCACTTTCAAAGGCGTTTTTTTCAAACTTTCGAAGCCCGATTCTTTTCCAAACTTTTCACAAGTATATTTCACTTTTCAAAAACACTTTCCAGATTTTTTTTCAAAACTTTTCATCAAACTTACATCTTTTTCCATGATCGATCCGATTTGACGATAAAACCGAACTCGTTTTTTCTCGAATTTCTTAATCGATCGTGGGCCTCCCTTACGGTGTAAGTCCCAAAAATTCTTTTTACGTACATACATATTTACTTGCACATATCTAATTCTTTTATGTACATACCAATTTCATTCGTACATAATACAGATACCTTTGTAAATACTCAAGTACAGACAAACTTCGTCCGTTTGTTTTCGTTTCGCTTGTATATACACTGAATACCATTGGTATTAAAAGGAGCATTATTCCCGGTGAAACTGCTTTTAAACCAGTGGGCCTCCCTTATGGTGTAATTCCTAACCCTCCTATGTACATCCACATCTCTCCTCGTACATAAATACTCGTTCGTGTACATATTTACTTTCTTGTACACCTTTAAACTTGTAAATAATCAAGTTACGCTCGTTTTAAACGTTCGTTTACACACACTTGTTTATATTTCCTTCATAAACTCTTGTAAATAAATATCATGCATCTGTTTATATTTCCTTCATAAATTCCTGTGAATAAACTTCATGCACTTGTTTATATAACTGTCTAGTTATAACATAACAACTAGTCTAACCAATAGGTTCCCCACAGTGTTAGCCTCCTCTTGGGCTTTGTACAAGGTAACTCATTTCATCTGAGTTCAGCCTCCTCTTAGGCTTTATATAAGAAAACTCATTCATCTGAGTTTAGATTCCGCTTAGGCTTCATATAAGACAACACTCCCCTGCTGAGTCAGCCTCCTCTCGGGCTTCGTTCAAAAGAACTCCTCATTGAGTTTAGCCTTCTCTTGGGCATCAAACAAAGAAAGAGACCAGGAAATCTCTTAACAGCCTCCTATTGCGCTTCCAATACAAAGAATCACCCGCGTTAGGATAGAACCCAGAGAGTATAATTTCCCGGTGAAATTGCTCTTAATCCTAAGAGGATGGTTTCCTGGTGAAACCCCTTTTAAAGCCAAAGCCAACCATACCCTATAGCTTCCTCTTGAGCTTCATACAAGGACCCTCGATGACCCTCGGAATGCCTCCTCTTGGGCTAACAATACAAGGACCCATGGGCTTCTTAAAAGCATTCCCCAATCCAATCAATTTCTCCTCGAGATTTAGACATTTATCATCTCTATGGAAGAAGTATCTCATCTATCCCATCACATACAATCAAAAAACTTTTCAAACTCTTTTCAAACAAAAAACATCTCTTAATCTGTAAGTGGTAACGCTTGTACACTCAAGCAAAACACCCAATGCTTAAAATTAAAAGATTCAATCATCTTTTTCAAACATATTTCTTAAACTCGTAAGTGGTAACGCTTGTACACTCAAGCAAAACACCTATAACTTACGATGAAAGATTTAATCAATCAAACTTTTCAAAATGTATGTGATGAAATAGATTAGATACATTTTTCATTAAGATGACATTTGTCTGTGTCTCTTACTAACATCCCGTTGCTTCCACTAGCATAAGTGGGAACTACGACTGCTCTGACTTTCTCAACATCCTTTTGAGAATACGTAGGCACAAGGTCTCATCCTTGGCGAGCAAACTTCTTTCTCCCTCAAACCAAACAATCCATAGATCCCTTTAGATCCGAGCTACAAATGCTCTGATTCCCATTAAGGGATATGTATGCAGAAGATCCAAAGATCTTTGCGAGCACAATAATAACAAAACCTATGATCCCACATAATCTTCCCTTCTTAAAATCCAAAGGAGAAACTTTCCCAATCATAGAAATAGCAATTAACCCCCTTACCCGGAATCTCCCCAATCATAGAAATCCAAAGGATAACCATATATATTTAGGGTGCTCCATCTATTCCCTTTATATAACAAACCCCCTTACCCGGAATCTCCCCAATGCGTTGTGTCTAGTTCACGCTAGTCGTAATGCATATCATATCAATTGAGGGTATTGCAGCTTTCCCCTTTTCATAATCATTTTTCTTGTGTTGAAAATAATAAAGCTTGATGCTCGCGGCATCTTTATAAACAAATCAAAAGAGTAAATCGTTTCGAGCCAGAGAATCTGAATTCATATTCGATTCCCTCGCGCGTCACTTTTTAACGCGAACAAGAACGTAGTGGTGAAGTTAGTTTTTTGAAATTGCGAGTTTTTACGGAACGACTCGAAATAGACCAATTTACGGTAAATTGAATCGGATTGTGTTTTAGACAATTTAAGACATATATGAACTACCCGATTTCGATGTTGATGGTTATAATTGATGCCGGTAATTAAGAACGGTTTCCGCGACGATTGTTGGTGTCTTTGGCTATTTTTCTATTTCTAGAAATTAGAGGATTAATTGATATTGATGTTTGTGACGGTGTATTTAATTATGAATACTTGTTGTTTATGCGATGCGAAGATGTGATGCCTCAATTTTGTTAAACGAAATTTTGAAACTCTGATTTTATTATATAATTACGCGGGATAGAATTGGGGTGTTACATTAGTGGTATCAGAGCAGGTCGGTCTGTCCGGCCAAGTTGTTGGGTCTGTAGTTGTCTAACAATCAAGCATTGTTATTTGTTGATTCTAATTCTTATTTTGTTGTGAGCAGAAGTTGTTATGGCTGGAAGGAATGCTGGTACAAACGTTGGTAGGAATGACGATGCTATTGCTGCTGCTATGCAGGCAATGGCTCAGGCTTTCCAACACCTGCTGAATGCTGACGAGAACGCTGGGACTCGTAGTTTGGCGACCTTCCAGAGAGAGAATCCCCCTACTTTCTACGGGAAGTATGATCCTGAAGGTGCTCTAACCTGGTTGAAGGAGATTGAAAGAATCTTCCGTGTGATGGATTGCACTCTTGCGCAGAAAGTCCGATATGGTACTCATAAGTTAAGTAAAGAGGCTGATGATTGGTGGGTTGACACCCGTCAAAGGCCTGAAGTTGCTGGTGAGGAAGTAACATGGGAAGTTTTCCGTAGGGAGTTCTTGAGGAAGTATTACCCGGAGGATGTTCGGGGAAAGAAGGAGATTGAGTTCCTTTCACTGAGACAAGGGATTATGTCTATCACTGATTATGGTGCGAAGTTTATCGAGCTGGCTAAGTTCTATCCTCACTTTGATGGTGAGGGTGCTGAATTTTCTAAGTGCATTAAATTTGAGAATGGCTTGCGTCATGAGATTAAGAAAGCGATCGGTTATCAGAAAATCCATGTCTTTGTGGATTTGATTGATAGCTGTAGAATATTTGAGGAGGATAGTAATGCACACTATAAGATTTTGTCTGATAAGATGAGCAAGGGCCAGCAGAGCCGTGGGAAACCTTATGATATCCCAACTGGTAAAAGGAAACAGCAAGCGTTTCAAGGGCGAAGGACTAGTGGGGGAGATGCTCCTGCTAGTATTGTTTGTTACAAGTGTGGGAAACCTGGCCACAAGAGTAATGTCTGTCGAAGTGATGGGAAGACTAAAGAGAATGAGGTGAGGTGTTTCCGATGTGGTGAAATGGGTCATGTGATTCGTGATTGCAAGCATAAGGACGTGGTCTATTTTAATTGTGGTGAGGGAGGTCACACTAGTCCTCAATGTAAGAAGCCTAAGAAGACGCAAGGAGCGGGGAAGGTGTTTGCTTTGTCGGGTGCTCCGACGGCAAACGAAGATGGTCTTGTTCGAGGTACTAGTTTCATTAATAGCATTCCCCTTATTACTATTATTGATACTGGTGCTACTCATTGTTTTATTGCCGCTGATTGTGTTAAGAGATTGGGTCTCACTTTGTCATCTCTAGATAGAGATATGGTGGTGGAAGTTCCGGCTAAGGGAACGGTTACTACTTCTTTTGTGTGTGCAAATTGCCCTTTATCAATATTTGATAGAGACTTCGTGGTGGATCTCATTTGTTTACTGCTTGTGGGGTTGGACGTGGTTATGGGTATGGATTGGTTGAAAGCTAACTATGTCCATATCAATTGCTATGACAACACTGTGAGGTTTTCTTCCTTAGCGGAAGAAGATCAAACTATGTTGATGTCAACGAAATAATTGAAGGAGTTCATGAAAGGTGACACATCGGTTTTCTTGTTGATGGCGACTCTTTCTGTGGAGAGTCAATCTGTTATTGCAAACTTTCTGGTGGTGTGCGACTTTCCCGAAGTGTTTCCTGATGAAATTCCTAGTGCACCCCAGAAAGAAGTGGAGTTTTAGGATCTTTCCGTGTACCGACCTATCCCTATGGCGCCATGTGATGTCCGTCGGAGTTAGCGTAATCAAGAGTCAATTAGAAGATTTGCTCGAGAAGAAGTTTGTTAGACCAAGTGTGTCACCGTGGGGAGCTCCTGTGTTATTAGTAAAGAAGAAAGATGGTAGCATGAGACTTTGTATTGATTATCGTCAGTTGAATAAGGTAACTATCAAGAATAGGTATCCACTTCCTAGGATTGATGATTTGATGGACCGGTTGGTTGGTGCTCGCATGTTTAGCAAGATTGATTTGAGATCGGGTTACCATCAAATAAGGGTGAAGGAAGAAGTTGTAAAACGCTTTCGACGAGGTATGGACATTACGAGTATTCGGTGATGCCTTTCGGTGTCACTAATGCACCGGGAGTATTCATGGAGTACATGAACCGTATTTTCCATCCTTACTTGGATAGTTTCGTGGTTGTTTTTATTGATGATATTCTAGTTTATTCTAAATCGGAGGAAGAGCACGCAGAGCATTTGCGCATTGTGTTAGAAGTTCTGAAGGAGAAGAAGCTTTATCCTAAGTTGTCAAAGTGCGAGTTCTGGTTAGGTGAAGTGAGCTTTTTGGGGCATGTCATTTCTGGTAATGGCATTGCGGTTGATCCTTCTAAAGTTGATGATGTGTTAAGATGGGAAACTCCTAAGTCTGTTACTGAGATTAGAAGTTTCTTAGGTTTGGCTGGTTACTACCGGAGGTTCATTGAAGGTTTTTCTAAGTTGGCACTTCCTTTGACAAAGTTAACTTGTAAGGGAGCTGCTTTTGTGTGGGATGTCAAGTGTGAAGAAAGTTTTGTTGAATTGAAGAAGAGGTTAACAACGGCGCCGATCTTGTTTTTACCTAATCCTGAAGAACCGTTTGTTGTTTATTGTGATGCTTCAAAGATGGGTTTAGGTGGTGTGCTTATGCAAAACGGCAAGGTAGTTGCTTATGCTTCGAGGCAATTGAAGATTCATGAGAAGAACTATCCTACCCATGATTTGGAACTTGCGGCGGTTGTTTTTGTGCTTAAGATTTGGAGGCATTATCTTTATGGTTCTAGATTTGAAGTATTTAGTGACCATAAAAGCTTGAAATATTTGTTTGATCAAAAAGAGCTTAATATGAGGCAAAGGCGGTGGCTTGAATTGTTGAAAGATTATGACTTCGGATTGAATTACCATCCTGGTAAAGCGAATGTGGTGGCCGATGCTCTAAGTCGAAAGACTTTGCATATGTCACTTTTGATGGTGAAAGAGTTAGAAATGATTGAATAATTTAGAGATATGAGTCTTGTGATAGAAGTGACGCCGAAGAGTGTTATATTGGGAATGTTGAAGATCAATAATGATTTCCTTGATAGCATTAGAGAAGCTCAGAAGCTTGATGTGAAACTTGTTGATTTGTTGGTTAGTATTGGACAAACTGAAAGTGAAGATTTCAAGTTGGATGCTCAGGGTGTTTTGAGATTCTGAGATAGGATTTGTATTCCCGATGATGTTGATTTAAAGAGAATGATCCTGGAAGAAAGTCATAGGAGTAATTTGAGTATTCATCCCAGAGCGACCAAAATGTATCAAGATTTGAGGAAACTATTTTGGTGGTCGGGCATGAAAAAAGAGGTGGCCCAGTTTGTTTATGCTTGTTTGACTTGTCAGAAGTCTAAAGTGGAGCATCAGAAACCTGCAGGGTTGATGCAACCGTTAGAGATTCCGGAATGGAAATGGGATAGCATTTCTATGGACTTTGTAACGGGGTTACCGAATACACCAAGAGGACACGATGCGATTTGGGTGATTGTTGATAGGCTTACAAAGTCGACTCACTTTATTCCTATTAACATCACTTATCCCGTATCGAAGTTGGCGGAGATTTATACGCATGTGATTGTTAGATTACATGGTATTCATTTGTGTATTGTTTCGGATAGAGATCCGAGGTTCACTTCTAAATTTTGGAAAAGCTTGCAAGAGGCTTTGGGTTCTAAGTTGAGGTTGAGTTCGGCTTATCATCCTCAGACTGATGGTCAGACGGAAAGGACGATTCAATTGTTGGAAGACTTGTTACGAGCTTGTATTCTCGAGCATGGTGGTTCATGGGATACATATCTTCCTTTGATTGAGTTTACTTACAATAACAGTTTTCATGCTAGTATTGGAATGGAACCGTTTGAGGCGTTGTATGGTCGGAGATGTAGAACTCCTTTGTGTTGGCACGAGTCGGGTGAAAGTGTAGTGCTTGAACCCGAATTGGTTAGAGAAACTACCAAGGCGGTGAAGATGATTAGAGAAAAGATGAGAATTTCCCAAAGTCGACAAAAGAGTTATCATGATAAAAGGAGGAAAGACTTGGAATTTCAAGAGGGTGATCATGTGTTTTTGAGAGTTACTCCTACAACCGGCGTTGGGCGAGCATTGAAGTCGAAGAAGTTAACTCCTCGCTTTATTGGTCCTTATCAAATTACTAGTAAAGTGGGAAAAGTGGCTTATCGGGTGGCGTTACCGCCAAATATTTCGAATTTTCACGATGTTTTTCATGTGTCACAACTTCGGAAGTATGTTCCGGATCCTTCGCATGTGATTGAGATGAATGATGTTCATGTTCGGGAAAATCTTACGGTGGAAACAATGCCTTTGAGGATTGAGGATCGTGAGATGAAGTCTCTTCGTGGAAAAGAGATTTCATTGGTCAAAGTTGTTTGGATTGGAGCAGCTGGTGAAAGCGCGACGTGGGAGTTAGAGAGTAAGATCCGGGATTCATATCCCGAGCTTTTCGATTCAGGTAATTTCGAGGACGAAACTTTTTAAGTGGGGGAGAGTTGTAATGCTCGTTTTATTAAATATTATATTATATTAATATTTTTGAATTATCGTTTGACGATTGTTTTGGCGACAAAAATAATTATATTAATCGGTATATCTATTAATATATTTAGCGACGTTTTGTTCGGTTCGGTAAAATATTATTCAGACCGATATTTAATTCCCCGGAATTTTATTTAACAAATTAAGTTAATAATATAATTAGATGTTATATTTAGTGTATTAAGAATAGATGAGGGGTATGTGAGCAATTTCCTTAAGTTGGCTAGTAAGACATATGTTATATAAAATCATTTCCTCCACCCATTTCCAAACACAACACAAAAACACAAGTTGAGAAGTTTGGAGAAAAAGCTAGGGTTTTGGTTGAGGAAGAAGAAGAGAGCAAGAAGAAGGGCAAGGCTTGGCTTAAAGAACCATCAAGAATACTCAAAGCTTGCTAGGTAAGGGGTTTGATTTCCATTTCATTTAGTTAGGGTTTGATGGATTTAGTTTAAATTGGGAGAAAAATTGATAGATAGTTTATAGAGTTGTGTTAGGTGATTGTTGAAGGGTTTAGAAGATTTGAATTTGGTGTAGAAAATATGAGTGTTGTTTTTAGTAGGATGGTATAGTATGTAATGAAAATAGAAATGAAATATGAATGAAAATGGAAAGGGAAACTTATCAGTAAAACTGCAAAACAGAAAAAAATAGAAACTGTAACATACAGAAGATAACGCAGGGTAATGGAAAAACAATGGAGGAATGGAACAAGGAGGGGGAGGCGCCCACCTCCACTTGGTGGGGCGACCGTCCCCCTATGAGGCAACCTCCTCCAATGGTTTAGAACAATGGGGACATGTGTCCCCTTATGTGTAGGAGGAGTTGTGTTTTGCTGTTTCTTAGTTTTGCTGTAAACTTGTTTTTCTGTTTTCTATCAAGTGAATTTCCTGCATAATTTCCCTGTAAATAGCCTCTGTTTTTTTTAAATATGCCAATTCCACCTAGTAGCATTTTGTAACCATAAAATATAATTAAGGGATAAGATAGCCGATTAAATTTAGAACCCGATTATGTTCTGATTTTCCGATTTCGGTAAATTCGACGACGGAGCAAGTTGCTCCGAATTCAACGAAAATTGACATGCTAGCTAAGTTTGACGTGTAGAACGTAGTGGTGAAGTTAGTTTTTCGAAATTGCGAGTTTTTACGGAACGACCCGAAATAGACCAATTTACGGTAAATTAAACCGAATTGTGTTTTAGACAATTTAAGACATATATGAACTACCCGATTTCGATGTTGATGGTTATAATTGATGCCGGTAATTAAGAACGGTTTTCGCGACGATTGTTGGTGTCTTTGGCTATTTTTCCGTTTCTATAAATTAGAGGATTAATTAATAGTGATGTTTGTGACGGTGTATTTAATTATGAATACCTGTTGTTTATGCGATGCGAAGATGTGATGCCTCAATTTTGTTAAACGAAATTTTGAAACTCTGATTTTATTATATAATTACGCGGGGTAGAATTGGGGTGTTACAACAGTGACTTACAAGGATTGGTATGAAATGTTGCCATTTGCTCTCCACGGTTATTGCACTACAATACGAACATCTACAGGGGCAACCCCCTTCTCTCTCGTATATGGTATGGAAGCAGTCCTACCTATCGAGATTTAGAGACCCTCAATCAAAGTACACTAGGACGCTGAGTTAGATGAAGACGAATGGGTTCAGACTCGCCTTGACCAGATCAACTTGATCGACGAAAAATGGCTTGGAGCCATCTGCCGTGGACAAATATACCAGAAGCGAATGATCAGAGCATTCAATAATAAGTCAAGCACCGAGTCTACCAAGTCGGTGATCTAGTAGTCAAGCGCATCATCCTTCCACAAGGTGACTCTAGGGGAAAATGGACTCCCACCTATGAGGGACCATTTGTAGTCAAAATAGTATTTTCCAGCGGAGCTATGATACTAAGCACTATGGATGGAGAAGACTTCCCGCACACTGTGAACGCAGACATATTCAAAAAATACTACGCATAAACGAGACCCGCTAGTTTGACTAGCCTAGGCAAAAATAAGGGCATCCTGGCGAACCAAAAAGGTTCGGGCAAAAGTCAAGGATACACATACAAAAATGTACACCCGACAAGTCGAAAACCTGCAAAGGCGGCTTGGGCAAAAAAGGGTATCCTAGTAGACTGAAAACCCGAAAGGGAGGTCTAGGAAAAAGTTAGAGATTTAAGCGTATGACTATGTCTCGTCCAGATCACCTACTTACAAGCTACACTACTATCAGCTTCAAGATTCGAATGGCGCAGATCAATTCAATCACTTTTTTCTGACAGCAAGGAGATGAGATAGTCAAAAATATATGAGCAATAGCATAGTTGAAACTCGACAAGATTGTTTCCACATAGATTTTTACTATTCTGACAATTTCCTCTTACTAGGATATTTGTGTCTTGTATACAAACTGCCTGACTATAGGCCACTTTTCAAATTTAATGCAAATTCCTCTTTTCCAGTTCCAATTTTCATTGTTTTGTTTGCATAAAGTCCAATGATTTCTTTGAATGATTATATGCATCTGACAATAAACATTTGTTCACAAACATATGAAAAGCGAACAGAAATAGTAATTACTACAGGCTCTAGGAATTGAGATGACAACAAAAGTCACCAATACATCCCCACAGAGTCACTTTCACAAGAAATACCTCCATAGGATCATCTCACAGAGCCATTGCTCTCCCCACAAAGACAAATCTTCTCCAACGAAGTATTACATTATCATCTCCTCCCAACAGTGTTCCAATACTTCAACACCATCATGTTAGTCCCCGAGTAGTGATCCTATCAGCTTCATTGTGTTAGTCCTCGAGCAATGATGCTATCAGCTTCATTGTGTTAGTCCTCGAGCACTGACCCTACCAACTTCATCACATTAGTCCCTGAGCAGTGATCCTATCATCTTCATCACATTAGTCTCCGAGCAGTGATCCTATCATCTTCATCACGTTAGTCTCCGAGCAGTGATCCTATCAACTTCATCACATTAGTCCCCGAGCAGTGATCCTATCGTCTTCATCACATGAGTCCCCGAGCAGTGATCCTATCAACTTCATCATGTTAGTCCCTGAGCGAAGATCCTATCAACTTCAACTTCATCACGTTAGTCCCCGAGCGGTAACCCTCTATACTCATCACGTCAGTCCCCGAGCAGTGATTCTATCAGACTTATCTACATTCTCAAGTCATCACGTTACATTGGTCCCCGAGCAGTAACACATCAACCAATTACATCAGTCTCCAAGAAGTAACATGTTATTCCATAGCACATTGTCCCCCAGGAAGGCCTATACACAAGATATTCATCCTCAGCTGAGTATTTATCAATGTTTATCATTCCCTCCAACAACAGCAATATCCAAACTCGAAACTTGGTCAGATAGTGCATCGGAGGAATACACATCTCTCTTATTCCCCAGTCAGGGTTTTCAACAACTTCATCCCCAAGTAGAAATCAAAGATCTCCAAAGAACGTTCCTATCATCTTTAAGACAGATATGTTTTGAAATACAACATCTACATTCATACATTACTCATAAAAATCATAGCGTGTGCATATATCATTCACGAACATTGTCATATGCTCACATGCATCATAATCTGCATAGAACTAACCATATTCTGTCAAGATTTATTTCCCCAGCAGGTAAAAGTTATTTTCCAAACGGAAGCTCAAAGATTAATACCTGAAACAAGACGGGAAAACTATCTACATTCTGACAACTATTCATCTCAAAAATTGCTAAGACAAAGGTTTATTCGACTCTCTCTTATTATCAACCGCCCCGAATGGCATCTTTAAGCCCATGTTCGATATTTCTCTCATCCAAAATACGAACGCAGATTCTAGCGTACGACTCACTCTCCAGCATTAGCTTATCCAAATGGCATCTATAAGCCCATTCCAGGGCATCGTCATATGACGATCCCATTCCGTACAACAGCGATTGCAAATTTTCAGGTGTACTCGAGTGTTCAATCATCTTCTATCTTTAGATCATGAAAGGAAAGCATACCAATATAACACTTCCGGTACAAGAAGATTGAACAGGGGAAACTGTCATACCCCCAAATTTTCCCTCCCGCTTCTCAAGACAATTCACATCTCCATATTTAAGTATTTCACAAGGGTTGACCAGACAAACCCTCTTCTAAGCAATCAATCCAAACAAGGGTTTTGATTCTCTCAAGTCAGAATGAATTTCCAAGGCTCCAAGTGGTCATCATACCTCATCATATGTTTTAAGGTATCGCCATGTCAAGTTCCAAGCGTTACAGTCAAATTTGCTCATCCAATTGCTTAGATGGTTAAAAATCAATTGTATTGGACAGAAAGTCAACTATGGTCAACATGCAGTCAAACTTCATAATTTTTTTTCAACATCAATATTTTGAAGTAATATTCATCATTTGGTCAAGGGTTGACCATGATTCCTCAAGGAAAGTCAAGATTTGATCAGAAGTCAAAGATTCTAAATTTGGGTTTTTTAGACAAAAGTCAACATAACTTTGACCAAGCATAACTTTCACATACTTTATCAGAAATGTTTCCACCAAAGCTCATTTTGAAGGGAATTCAATTCTCTACAACTTCATGTCTCACAAGCTTTGGCCAAAAATGCTTCGTTTGGAAGTTATGGATCAAAATATTAGAGGCTCTTCTAAAAGTCAACAAAAAGTCATCTTTTCGAAAAGAAGTGTTCACGCATATGGAAACTTCAATGAATATGAAATCAAAAGTAGTGTTTATAGGACATCTTAATCTTTCTAAAAATTCCAAGAATACTGAAAAATGTTGAAAATTGAGCAAGATACAAATTGTGCAAGTTTGACATTTTTGAGGAGGTGCACTAAGGAAAATGCCTAGCAAATGCAAATATTTTTCAAATGGGCCTAAGATTTTATGATCCAAATTTAATGTTGACATTATCCATGGCCTGGAAACTCAAGTGCACGCCTCCTATCTTTTTATTTAATTTATTTTGAATTAAATGACTAAAATTCAAAATTAATTAAATAAAATACAAAGGTAATTGATAATACATGTTGGGCATATTTTCCAAGCATCTTGAGGACCAAGGAAGCCCATGAAAGCTGTCAAATTCGTGTAAGACTTGATAGGAAAGATTAGAGACCAAAAAAGGAAATATTTGGTCTTTACTTTCAAGGAATTATATCTTAATCAATGTAAGATATTTTCTCCTTTTGTTGACCTAATTCTACTCTCTTATAAATACCTCACAAGATCAGAAATCAAGAGGAGAAAAAAGAACGAATCCTTGCCTCCACAAAGAACCCTAAAGTTTTCAAAATTCTCTCAAAACTTGCAAATTCATATCACAATTTCCAGCCTCTTTCAATCAATTCCAAGCACATAAACGTTCTCTTGAGGTAATACAGAGTAAGAATGTATCATTATCCATGGTTATAACACGTTAAATCATGCCATACATACACCTCCGTTTTCATTTTTCATGAATTTGTATTCTGCTTTGTATTGTGTTTTGATCCAAACTAACCATACTAATGTGTTCCTGAGTTCGTTTAGAGCATGATTGAATCATCGTTTTCAAGCTTTAACGTCCAAATCGTAGACTGCCATTATTAGGGCACAAACTAGATGAAGCTTCATATCCATAGTTCTAGGCCAATTCAGAACAAACTAATCCCACCATCTTGTTTGCAAGGGTCTAATTAATATGTCTGGGCACTTGGTTTCTGTTTTGCTGTTTGATTTTGCAAGTTTTGGAATTTGGTTTGATTGGAGAAGGTGACCGGAATTGATCTCCGGTACCTCTGACCTTCGTTTGACCGGTGAGGCATGCGTGGTGTATCCTGGCTGGTTGATTGGAATCTTATGGGCCCCAACACATAAAATCACATATATATTAATCCATGTAACCAAATACATGGATGTATCACCGCCCCAGCGGTCCACCATGCAGGCACTAAGTCACTCTCTCTCAAAGGCATGGGTTCGAACCCTGCCTTTTGTCAATGTTTTTCTAATATCTTTCTGATTTACGCAGGTAACATATACAGCCTCTAGAAGTTCTGGAAAATTGATGACACAGAACTTCTGGAAGGAACTACCAAACAGGTTTCTAGAAGTTCTGGAAGGAACGATTTCCAGAAGTTCTGGAAGGAACGATTTCTAAAAGTTCTGGAAGGAAGATTTCCAGAAGTTCTAGAAGGAACAAAAGCATGGTCCCTAGAAGTTCTGGCAAGGAACGATGACCCAATTTCCAGAAGTTCTGGAAAGAGTGAGCCAAAAGTTCTAGGTCAAACGCATCAGAAATTCTAGCAAGGAGCGATAACACAGAAGTTCTGGAAGGAACGGTTTCCAGAAGTTCTGGCAAGATGACCTAACATAGGTCCCCAAAAGTTCTAGCAAGGAACGATGACCCATTTTCAAGAAGTTCTGGAAAGAGTGAGCCAGAAGTTCTGGGACGAACAAAGTCAGAAGTTCTAACACAAAAACACAAAAAAATCATTTATTTTTCTAATTAAAAACTAATTAATTAGAATTAGGATTTTTACATTAAAATCAATCTTCAAAAAATACCAAAATATTTTTTCCTTTTGCAATTAGGATTTAGATATTTTCTTTAACCATTAGAGATTTTACTGCTATTTTATTTCTATTATTTTTTGCATTTAAATTCTAGAAATGATGTATAGGTTGCAAAGTTTTTATTCTGTAATAGCATAGGATTTACTTTCTGCACCTTTACATTTCCGCACTTTACTTTTCGCACCTCCTATTATATATCTGCCCCAAAGCCATGTAATAGCGTAGGATTTACATTTCCGCATTTTACTTTCTGCACTTTAATTTCTGTACATATATTAACTACTAGTAACTAGGCATGTATGGCAAGATTAAAAAAACATAGATCTTATATAAATACAAGATAACATATCTGAATATAACACATCCTTCACACTTGCACCCCCTTAGGGTATCCTCTCTTGTTGCCTTTTGAATAACATAGTCATGTCCCTCGAACGTAGGGATATCTTAGCACAGTTGCCTACGAATAGCATCATCATAGTCCCTTCGATACAAAGATCATAGTCCCTCGATGACCCTCGATGTTGCCTACGAATATATGATCTCGTCCCTCGATTGTTGCCTACGAAAAGTGATGATCGTCCCTACGAATATGCTAAAGTATCCTTACATGTTGCCTTCTATGACCATACAATGACCCTTCGAATGTCCCTTTACATTCAATGGATAGAGTTACCTACCAACTAATGGTATGGATAGCGCTACCCTAAAGGAAAGAAAAATAACATGGAAACGACCATTCTGAGTAGGTAATAGACTCTTAATTGCTTGCTCTATCAAATAATTTTTACACCTCACACTATTTTCAAAAACTTTTCAAACACTTTGTATACATTCCAACGTGAATCATTACAAAGTTAAAACACTTTTCCAAAACAAAACATTTCCAAACACTTTGTATACATTCCAGCAAGAATCGTTACGAAGTTAAAGTGATATGCCTTTTCAAAAACATCTTTTCAAACGCACACACAGAAAGCAATTTATAAAGTGAGCTAAGCAATTAAGAGCCCATAGATAACTACGGATGGAAAGGATGCTAATACGTTCCATTTTCATATCTGCCTCCCGTACTCAGAATCTAACGAAGGTTTTTTCCTGTTCTTTTCGCCTTCCCTTAATTGGATAAAAGAAAAGTCAGTGGCAACTCTTGCTATCCGCAATATTTGCGATAAAATGCAAAACAAACAAGTCAGTTCTCCCACTGTATCACAAATCCTATTTCTCCTAAAACGCTCCTTATCGTCATCTAAATATTTTATGAAAACTAGATCTGAAAGCGTAAACTGCATATATTTTAAGCTATGTGTAATTCACCTGTTGAAGACTCCTGAGTATGGTAGAGGTCTTCAGAAAAATCAGCAACGTGTGCTTCCGATCTTGACGCGAAAATTAAAATTCATAGATCCTCAAGATATTGAGAAATAAGCTCAATACGGAGCTTGAATCCTCAAGGTAGAATCGGATCGGAACCGTGAACGATATTGTGTCGAACGATCCCTAAACCGAGTACGAAATCCTCTTTTTTATTGGAGAAGAAAAATGAGAGAAAAAGTATACGAAACAAGTCTTCTATCTCAAAGAGCCCATGGTATGATTGAGATCGAGAAGTGAGAGGAAGAGCGTTATGACAGCGATGATTCCATGAGAGCCAAGAGAAATTTTTGCTTCTGGCCTTATAACTGATTCTGTTTTTCTTCTGTTGTGGTGTTATCAATTTTCTTTGGTTAAAGGTGATGGCAGAAGAGATAGTGTAGATTTTGGCGTTAGAGAAAAAGATTGTTATGATGGCGGTTAATTATGGTTAGAGAGGAAGGAGTATGAGGTTGAAGACAATGATTGATGGTGGTGAATGAGAGGAGTTCCAGGGTTTGTTATTCTGTTGTGCGAAGTTTGTTACAGTGGGAGTGAGCGCGAAAGACAAGAGAGTGACGTGATGAGAGTTGGAAGGCGATAGTGATTCTTGGTTGCGAGGGAGATAAAAGAAGGTTGTTACGGTGAATGGTTGTGAGATGGTGTCATCCTCTCTTGAATGGACGAAGGAGTATCTTTTTTTATTTCTAGCCCTTTCTCGACCATAACACATGCTCCATGACATATTGTTAGGCCAAATCGAGTAAAAAAGTTTGCAACCAGCTTGTATCACAACTTTATAACCAAAGAGAAACGGTAACACTGGCCTAATACATAAGAACCGACCAAATATTATGTTAGATTCATGACCAAATACTCGACTTCTTGGTTCAATAACTTCTGATTTAAGTTATCTCCTACCAAGATTCCAAGATCAAAGTTGTAGATGAGACTTGTACGAACAACTTTCATGTTGAAAACTTTTCAATTCGATGTTCGTAGCATGATTTAAATAGGTCCCGAAAAGAGAAAACAATTGATAAAATGCTGACAACATCGACAAAAATTCACTCAATGTTTTTCCATGACTTTACGGCCTCATAACTCTCGATCCGCGACCCGAACGAGTTCGAACTCTTCTGCAAAGTTGTAGCTTTCTGCAAAGTGAACAACTTTGTATTTGAACATTTTTCGATACGGCGTCAATAACCATGAGAAAATCGACCCCGAAGTCGTCAGTCTGGCCATGTGAAAGAGAAAACTTAAAATTCTGCTAGGTGTTTAGTTTTGCAAACAAGATAAGTTCACATCTTCCGAGCTTCGTAACTTTCTCTGCGACGTCCAAAACGAAACAATTTTTGAAATAAAACCTATAGAGGATATAACAAACTCCAACTTTCATGTTCTGAGTTTTTCCGTGCGGCGCTCGAATCGGCAATAAAAATAGCCTCAAACATGCGCACAAAAACTATTTGAATATTGTAAACATGATGGATTTCTATTTTCTGACCTACGTAACTTTCGATCATAGTCCCGAATGAATTCGATTCCTTTAACAAAGTTGTAGACTGCCGCGAGATAAACAACTTTGCAAGTCAACGTTTTTTAATTCAGAGTCGATAGCTAAGAGAAAATCGAACCCGAAGTCGCCAGTCTTACCATATTTACAAACACTCCAAAAAATTTCAAAGTGTTGAACATTGTAAACATGACAGACTTATAATTTCCGGGCTCTGTAACTTTCGATATGAATCCCGAATGAATTCGACTTCTTCGGCAAAGTTGAAGACTTCCGTGAGATGAACAACTTTCTCTTTAAGAGTTTTCTAAAATGGAGCCACGAACTATATGAAAATCGAACCCGAAGTCGTCGATCTGACCATGTGAAAACATCATAAATATACAACTTCTGAACTTCATAACTTTCGATCTAAATTCTGAATTAATTCAATTAATTCAATTCCTTCAGCAAAGTTGTAGATTGACGCGAAATGAATAACTTTGATTTTGAACTCAACTCGAATCGATGCTTGGAATCGCGTGTAAAATGCCTCTGAAGTCGGGCACTTGAACATTTGAAAAACACTCAATGTTTCACTAACTGTAAACTTCGAAAGTTGTTAGAATTAAACTTTGGAGCCTCATAACTCAAAATCTGGGCATTTTCGAAGAAATCTTCACAAGGACAAATTCGGAGTACAAAACGTGCTCTTTCCAAAGATTACAAACACGAGAGCTTTTGACCACGAATGAACATGATACGAAGTCGACAACATGGCTCCGAGATCATGAAGCTCTTACAACTTAGAAAAAGTTTCCAAGTCCAAGATTACTTAAAATACAAGAAACCTCGTTTTCTTCCGATTCTTCCGACATTTCTCAACAAATGATCCCATTTTCTCAAATATTGACTTTTGACAATAATTTTGACCAAAAATTCCACTCGGTCAAATTCGGAGTACAAAACATGCTCTTTCCAACGATTACCAATTCGAGAGCTTTCGACCACGAACGGACAAGATATGAAGTCGACAACATGGTTCCAGGATCATGAAGCTCTTAAAACTTAGAAAAAATTTCCAAGTCCAAGATTACTTAAAATACAAGAAACCACGTTTTCTTCCGATTCTTCCGACTTTTCTCAACAAATGATCTCATTTTCTCAGATATCGACTTTTGACAATAATTTTGACAAAAAATTCCACTCGGTCAAACTTTGACTTTTGGTTTACTTTTCATCGAGCACACTCAAATCCCTTTCCATTCGATCGTTCTTGATTTTTTGATGAATCGTATAGATCGATAAGCCGTATACAGATACTTCAAGACTCATAAAAGGCCATAGAATCACTTTCAGCTCAAATATTCGGCCAAAACCTGCTCCCGCTTGAAAACATCAATTAATATCCTCATGATATGAGATCAGAACCTCAAAACTCCAACTCTCGTGAGACAATCAGAAGCCTTTTGACACACATATTTTGTTTATTGAGATGACGCTTGAAATAATGGAACCTCAGATATTCAGCCTTAGGAATTAAACCTCTTCTTCAGAATTGTGCACTTTTGCTCGATTAGAAAAATTAGATCCCATGGTTAATGAGTGAATGATATGCATCTAAAGATTAAGTGTAAGCCAATCAGTTTATTAAAAAATGAAGAGGGCGAATTTCGGGGTGCAACAACAGCCGAAGAGTTTTTATGAAATTTGATTTTTTTTCTTCAAATGTGTAATCGGTACAACATTTGGTTAAATGGTTGTACCTGATGGTTTTTCTGGAAAAATGCAATTTTCCATTTGTGTAACCTGTTACACCTGCTGCAACTTTGAAAAATTCCTTAAAACCTAGTTTGAATGCAAACCAGAATATGATAAATGATAAGTTATGTATCAAGTTCAAATGGAAATTATTTTTTTGAGCACTATGGTAGAACATATGATAGAATTGCAACTTGTATCTTAAAGCTCCAAAGAGATCCAATATCATCTTGACAAAGTGGCTTGAAATACAAGTCTAGATACCAAATCTTTGACTCATGAATCTTTTCTAATCCTTTCCTATTGCGCATGGTCTTAAGAGATTTAAAGTTGTTTTCATTAAATCATAATGTTGGAGTAGTTTGATTTCACAATCTCCACCCTTTTGATGATGACAACCATTGAAAATTAAAATTCTTGAATATCTTATAGCATTTGGGAATTCTCCTCCTAACTTTGATAATTCCCCCGATCAAAGCTCTTCCTTGATTCATAAAAAATTTGACAACTTAGTTACTGCAAAAGTTAGAGAAAAGCATGCACATACACATATAACTTCTTCTCCTTTGTCATTAGAAAAGGATGGGAAAACAGTTGAAAGAGGATGTACTAACGTAATAAACAATAATTTTTCAACATAACATAAAAAAAACACAATGATATAACACAAAATAACTTCATAACATAACTTTGTCTTGGAGCTGCATAATGACTAAACTCTTCCGTTCTCAACAAAATATTTTTTTCCATTGACTATTGAATAAACAACACATCCATTTTTAATTGAAAGGTTGGAATAAAAAGTCTTGACCAAATCAGGGAAAATTGGTCCAGAATTAACAATTAAGGCACTCACACCTTGAAAAAGAAAAATTCTAGAAAATCAAAGCTCATAGGAGGAAAGGTGGATAAGTTACCATACTTGGGTGGAGTGAGAGGTCTGTTTCTAAATTTGAGCAGCAGACTCTTCTCCTTTGGAGTCTCCACCAACCTTCTAAGGTTTAATGTATCTTATATGACCTGATGAACCTTCCCCAGCTTTTCCCTTGACTTTTTCTCTTATAGTAGGACCCATGGATGAAAAGCTTAAAGGGGAGGACGAAAATTTTGTAGGGTTTAAGTGATTATGAAAATTTTAAGTGCTTTTGAAAGTTGTGGGTATTGTTAGAGAAGGGTGAATGATTTTATAGAAGGATTTGATGAGTCGGGAAGTAATGGGTTTTGTTGGAATAGAAGTGGGTATTAAAGGATAGGGTTTTTAGCAGGAGAAAGTGGGTATAAAAAGATTGACCAACAATTAAACGCCATTAAAAGCAAATTTTCGTCAGTTTTACAGCCTGCATAATATGAGTCAGAATAACCAATTAAATCACATACACTACCTTTAGGATGCCATAGACCGACATTTATTGTCCCTTTGAGATAATTCATGATTCTCTTCACGGAGGCAAGATGTGATTCCTTTATATTTGCTTGAAATCGAGCACAAAGAAAAACACTAAACATAATTTCAGGATGGCTTGCTGTCAAATATAACAATGAACCAATCATACCTCAATACTTTGTGATATCAATGGAAACACCATATTCATCTTGATTTACATATGTTATGGAACCCAATGGAGTAGCTATAACTTTGAAATTATCCATATCAAATATCTTCATCAATTATTTGCAATACTTGGATTGATTTATGTAGATGACATTCATTAATTGCTTAATTTGTAGTCCAAGAAAATAATTCATCTTACTTGAAGCGGTAAAACCTACGAGTGTAAGCCATTGAGTTGACTTAACTCAGAAAATAACAAAAGAGTCGCCATCACGCTTTTATTTTATCCAAAGGACTAGGAAAAAGAGCGAATAAAATCCTAAAAAAGATCAGAGATCTGGGATCGGGGGTTAGTTATGCAAAGGGAAGATGTTAGGCACCGAAAGCATCTACGGTACTCCGCAAGAACCTTTTTTGAAAATTTGTATATGTGTGCTAAAATGAGTATATGTACAACATGGATGGTGGGGGGAGAAAAGAAATATTTTTTATAATTTTTTGTTTGATAGAACTTCCAATGAGTTCCAGGCCTACATACCAATAATGTGCAATGTTGAAATTAAAACCCAATGTAGTTCGGGTAAAAAAGGCTAAAGTTGTGTGCTGGTTGATTTTAATAAAAATGTTTGTTAGAAAAGCTACAAAGAGCTCAAAAAGTTTGAATGAGGTTAGGTGTTTTTTATTCTTAACAAAAAGAAGTCAAAGTATCTTTAGATGAATTGAAAGTTTATTAAGAAAAAGAAGTTTGAAAATGCATGGACCTAAATCCAAGTTTTTTATGAAAGTGGTTCGAGTTTTGAAAACAAGAATCCTTTGAAATAGAGGGAAGATTTTGAAAATTAAAGAATATGGGAGGAGATGAAGAGGCTAACCCAAGTGCATAAAGTAAAAGGTATGAGTAAAGAAAGATCTAACCAGGTGAGAAAACTAGTACTTGACATCAAGAGTCAATACCACATCCCATCCTTTGGACTACCACATAAGAAACAAATAACCAGACAAAAAAACCAAGCTTCAGATAAATCAATGTCTCAGATGGATTCATGTCTCAAGAAAAACGGGCAGAGTAACGGTTATATTTGGAGGAAATCCACTCTTAATCGAGTATAACAGAATAACCTGCATACAAAGATAATAACCAATCAAGACAGAATAACACCAAGGGCACAAAAGTCTCCAAGCTGAGGTAAGGGTCCTAATCCTAAGTCCAAAGATCAAACTCCGAGCACAAGGATAGTAACCAAGTCCAATTAAAAAAATTTATGTTTAAGTTGAATTATTAGGTATTTTTGGAAAAGGAAAAATAAAGCTCAAGTGAGAAAATTCAAAATAACAAGAAAGTAAAATTCTCAACTGAGCAAAGGAAAAATGACATAGAAAATAAATGCTCAAGTGAGCAAAGAAAAAATGGCATAAAAATAAATGCTCAAGTGAGCAAAGAAAAAATGACATAAAATGTAAATGCTAAAATAAAATGCATAAAGCAAAGAGCATGAAAATAAAATTAGAAAGTAAAGAGCGGAAAATAAAAGGCAATTAATAATGGTTAGAAAGATGACCATCTTGAAACTTGTCAAGGATATCACAGAATTGTTAGTAATTATTCGTTAGCAAGGTGATCATCTTGAAGCTTCCGCATGAATGTTGTACCCCAAAATTTACCCTCTTCTTTCTAGTATTTCTGGCTTATAATTCGATTGTATAAACATACATGTATTCGCATACATATCATTGATCATGGGGTTACCAGGTTCAAGGTATCCCATGTGGTGAAAGAAATGATGCGTTTCAATTATCTCAGATCACTTTGAGTCCGATATCGATATTCTTCGATTCGCATGCTCAATACAATGTATTCTAGTTAGAAAGCTATTTCGGTTTTATTTCATAAGCATTGGGATCATTTAGATATGTTCTCCAGTTTATCTGTTCAGATCGGAGACCGTTTCGTCAAAGAAAAATAATTTATTCGCTTATTTCTCAATAAAGTGAATTTTGGGTTTTCAGCGCATTTTGGGCACTCCATAAGGCATATCTCTAGGCTCTTCGGGTATTTTCTGATTATTTTTGACCGAAAAGTCCATCTCATTATTATCTACAACTTTCTTTTGAAATCCAGAAGCAAATTGTGTGAGGAAAGTCCCCGAAAAAATTGATTTCTCAAGTGATCTAAACTGAATTTTAGTGTTGTTCCGTGCACTAAGTGCACTGAAACATTCTTAATTCCCATATAGAAATTCGAAAATGAGTGGGGTTGGTGTCTAAAATTCCGTATCGAAATACTCTACAACTTTCATTTGCAACACAAGAGTTGATTCCTCACCAATCAATACCAGAATTTTATTCTTTGGAGTTGATTTTGAGCTGAATCGAGTAATTTTCATCTGATACGCGAAGTTCGAAAAATCATATCTTGCTCGATTTTCATCTGATTCGCAAGAAAAATTGCATTCCGGACATTTTTTATTCATATTCCGACTTCAAGTTCCGCACGGATTTGGCTGTTTTGGACTGTGTACGAAAATTATTTTGATAATCGCGATTTGGACTTAATTGTGGATCCAAGGCACTCCAAAGCCCAATTTTTTACACTATAAATATATTTTACCACTCACAAAATTGGTAGAGAGAATCATTTGTTAAATTTCACCCAAGAGCTCTCACTTTTCTCTTTGAATTTTCTCTCAACTCAAAGTTGCACAATCACCTCAAACCACCAACAACCACCACCAGAATTCCAAAACCACCGCGCCGGAAAACTTTTTCTTCTTTTTTCTTCTCTCCTTCTCCGGTACAGCCCCACACTCTTCTGTTCTCTCTCAATTCTCAAGGATCAAATCAAGCTTTTCATCAAGTTTTCTCAAGAACATTGAAGAGCGTTCAAGGTGTCGAGGTGAAGAGTTGAAGTTTTCCTCTTCATCAATTCTTCATAATAAAGGTCTTCCTCTTTATCAATTCTCTTACTATCATCAAATGGAGCATAATTCGGTATTTTCTTGGAAGATCTCAAGGAATTCCTCAACAATTCAACTCAAACTTCAAGTTCAAGTAAGTGATTAATTCAATTAAGCACTTATTTTAAGCTATTTTTTTTTACTTTTGATTTTTAAAAAATTGAATAGTCGAATTGATTGCAAATTCCATGTGGATTCCGATTCTTGAATTAGTTTTGCACAATTCCTTGATTTGATTCTGATTTTGTGCCTCGAAGGGTGTCGGTGTGAAACTTTTTGCACACTACACACACATACACTTGTGATGTTGACTATCCTTGCATTTAGCCACATAATTTGAACACTTTGCATCATCAATTACATGTTCATGCATTAGGAAATATGTAGATCAATTAACATGCATTGATTCATGTAATTAAAAGATTATTTTGTGCATTAAATTGTGTAGAAATGTAGAATTTAAGGCATATAATTCCACGTACACTTGCACATTGTACATAATCCTCTCACACACACACACACACACACTTGAACACACACACATTTTAACATGAATTGCATTCTTGAATATCTTTACATGTGCATGTAGGATTATTAGAATAATTGAACATGTTGATGTATGGTTTTAAGACATGAAACATGAGGAAACCTCACTTTCACAACACAAACTCACAAGTATGCACACTTCACAACTTGACACTTTGTGCACTTCATTTCTTTTAGCATTTTCACATATTTGCATTGCATTTAGGTAATCTTTACGTAGAGTATGTATCATGTGCATATGATATCACATACACTTGCACATGTATTCACCTAAACACCACACAACAAATGTACATATGCATTTACATGCATTTTGACATTCTTTTTGACTTGGAAATTCAAACATACATGTACATGATTTGCATTTCTTTTTCTTTTGGCTTTTGATTACATGTTATGGATTAAATTCTGATTCATTTAAACATTTCAAAACCAAATAAAAACTTGATTTGGAATTTAATTTGAAAGTCTGAAGTAACGATACTTGTTCCTCACGTTTTGACACGATCCGGAACCGATTTTGGAGGTTTCAGAACCAAATTTTTCTCACAACATGCTCAAACACTCTCGCTTCCCCATCACTTTAATGCTTCAAAAGTACGACTTCCACTCGGAATTAATTAAAAGCGCATACATTTTTGAAACTGTTGACGTTTTTGCAAGCAACTATGCAATTTTTAATCGATTCTAAGAAGTTGACTTTTCGCTCAATTTCGAAAAACCGCCTTCCCATCCCAATAATTCCGATTTTATTTCACTTCTTACATGCTTATACCATTTTGTTATCATAATTGTAATCGGTTTTGCATTCCGATCATTATTTCTACCACTTGCTTTATTAATTTTGACACTTTATTTCGTGTGCGAGGTACTTGGACTCCTTTCATGTGAAATTTAGACTTCTACCACTCTTACTTTGCGCTTGTATGCCCACACATACATTCTATTTGCTTGCTTCTTCGGTTTTACTCTGTTTTTGAAGGTGTTTTGCATTTGTATACCCACGTATGCATTCTTTTGTCTGTTTTTTGGGTCTAACTCCCTTTTTGCAGGTGTTTTGCATTCGTACACATGTGTGTACGTCTTAGTGCTTGCTTCTTTGGTTTTACTCTGTTTTGCAGATGTTTTGCATTTGTATACCCACATATACGTTCTTTTGCCTGTTTTTTGGGTTTAACTCCCTTCTTACAGGTGTTTTTCATTCGTACACATGCGTGTACGTCTTATTGTTTGCTTCTTCGGTTTTACTCCATTTTTGCAGGTGTTTTACGTTTATATACCCATGTATGCATTCTATTTGTCTGGTTTTGGGTCTAACTCCCTTCTTGCTGATATTTGGCACTTGTACATGTGTGTGTACATTTTATTATCTGTTTGTTCGGTATTACTCCATTCTTGCAGGTATACTTGATCGGAACGTGTATACAGATGTTCCTTGGCTTGTGCGCATACGCGTACATTCTATTGTCTGCTTGCGTGGTTTTCTTGCAAGTGCACCTTGGTTGGAATGTGTATACTGTAATACGGTGGGAGAACTGACTTTGAGAATTTGTTTTGCTTTTTATCGCAAAATGTTGCGGATAGTAAGAGTCGCCACCGACTTTTCTTTTATCCAATTAAGGGAAGGTAAAACGAACAAATTTTGAGTAAGGGAGAAGGTTATGAAAAGGGAAGGTATTAGCACCCCTTTCCATCCGTAGTTATCTACGGGCTCTTAGTTGCTTTTTAGCTCACTTTAAAAAATTGCTTTCTGTGTGTTTGACAAAAAATGTTTTGAAAAGGCATTTCGCTTTGAATTTGTAATGATTCATGTAGGAATGTATACAAAGTGTTCGGAAATGTTTCGTTTTGAAAAGAGTTTAAACTTTGACAAAAGTGTGTGGTGTGAAAAGTATTTGGTTTGAGCAAGCAGCTAAAGTCTTATTACCTACTCAGAATAGTCGTTTTCGTGTTATTTTACGTTCCTTTAGAATAGCGCTATCCATACCATTAGTTGGTAGGTAACCCTATTCGTTGGATATAGAAGGGACATCAGATGGTCATAGAAGGCAACTTGTAGGAAGTATCCTAGCACATTCAAAGGGATGATCATCACTTTTCGTAGGCAACAATCGAGGGACAAGATCATGTTTTCGTAGGCCACGTCGAGGGACTCATGATCTTTGATTCGAAGGGACTATGATGATATGTTTTGTAGGAAACGGTGCCAGGATACCTCTACGTTCGAGGGACTTGACCATTTATTCGAAAGGCAACAAGAGAGAATTACCCTAAGGGGTGCATGTGTGAAAGAGTGTGTCAAATTCAGATATTTTATCTTGGAATTAGAGGTGATCTATATTCGTTTTTTTATCTTGCCATACACGCCTAGTTACTAGAAGTTTATAGGGTGCAGAAAATAAATTGCGGAAAGTAAAGTGCGGAAAAGTAAATGTCCTACGCTATTACATGGCTTTGGGGAAGTTACATAATAGGAGTGCAGAAAGTAAAATCCTAATTAAACTATTACATCCCGTGAGCAGTTTAAACAACCGGCTGAACATCATCCGATAACTATATCAATGAAGTCGTCATCGAACGTTTTTTATCTCGCAAAAGGAGAAAGGTAAACGCATCGCGAAAACCTAAAAGGGATAAGGCACGGTCTTGCGACCGAGAGATAGGGTAAGAGAATCTATTACGCGAAGGAAAGGTATTAGCACCCCACACGCCCGTAGTACTCTACGGTATCCACTTCTACTTTATGTCTAATGGGTGTGTTTATATCTATTTACTGCTTAATTGCTATATCTGTTTGCTAAAAGAGAATGCATGTGAAAGAAAATAAAATAATGAAAACACGGGGAAAAGAAGGAAGTATTTACAAAGTTTGCTCGATCGAGCCCCGTGACAAGATGCCTACGTATTCCCACGTGCAATGGGAAAGTCAGAGCGCCGTAGTTCGGCTCACATGTTTTGATGGGTTATGTGTTTTTTTAATTATCAAAAATATTTTAAACACAAAAGAAAACCCGTAGGCAAAAAAGAGTTTGCATTGGTTGGTTGTTTTTACCTTTGAAGAAGGAGTTTGAACCATTATTAAGTGTTTTAATTTGCAAAGGAAAAAGAAAACAATTTTTAGTTTTATTATATGCATGGATGCAAAAGAAACTATAAAACAAACAAGGGAAACTATCTAATGCTATCCCTAATGTCATCATGCATGGATTACAACCTAAGGTCTAACTCGAATCACTACCTAAGATAGAATCGAGAGAATCCTAAAGGAACATGGCAAAGGTTTACAACCTAGACCTATGTCTATCTCGAATCGCTAGCTAAAGTAAAGTCGAAGATGACAAAAGGGACAAAGCAAACAAGTGCTTTGGCAAAAGCACACAAACAATGCAATGCAAACAAACAAATGGAACACAAGCGCAGGAAAATGAGGAAGTCCCATAGCCTCGACAGTAACGAGCATACCGTGAGTCAACTAGGAGCCGACACATCCAATTCCTGTGAAGAGAAAATGATGCGAGTTCTGCAATAAATGCGAACCCCAAGAAAGCGTGGAGAGTCAGAATAAGGAACTCTTGCCACTTTTATTATTGACTCGATAAAGGAAGCAACACGATTCGCGTGTGCTGAGCTGACACGGACTAGAACTGTGAGGGGGGTTGATTGCGGACCCTTTCTTCCGGCTTGCCCATATATCAATGACTCGATGACAGGAAATATAAAAAGCGGGACTTTGCTCGGTGGTGCCACGTCGGGTGTCCTAACCACTCTGACCTATGCAAGCACAAATATAAACACTTACTGAGAATTACCTCCCTATGCAGATGGAGGATTTTAAACAAACCAAACACAATTAGCAAACAGAATCTCCCTAAACGGGTCTTTAAATAAACCAGAGGGGTTCCTGAACATGCTCCAACTACGAAAGCCCCTTCATACATCTCTATTCCTACTTCTCATGTCAAAGAAAGCGGTAAAATCCTACTTCTCATGCTCTCTAGAAAAGCGGTAAAGAAATGCGATAAATAAGGTAAAATAAATACCAAACAGATATTAAATCCGAAGAGCACGCAAGCTAAGAAATACTCCGGAAAACTTCAAGTAATGCTAGCGCGCAATAAAGAAATCTGGTGAGAAGTGTGCGGAGGCACAAAAAGCATAATCAGAATGTGTGTCATACACATCTGAAGCAAATACACTTGTACAAGATCATAATCCAGACAATACATATAAAGGATGTGCATCAATATGCACGGTCAAGAACGTGTGTCTATACACACTCGACGTATATCCAATAAACCTGCAAGAAACTATCCAGATAATACAGACAAAGGGGGCACACACATATGTGCGAGAAACAGATGTGGATTCTACACATCCAAATCACATCAGATAACCTGCAAAAGATGGTGAAAACCAAGCAGACAGATAAAGAGTACACACACATGTGTGCAACATCAAAACATGGATTTTATACATCTGAATCAATAGTATAATGCTCCACGTACCTCGCATACAAAACAGAGTGTCAGAAATAGCAATGAGGCTTTTAAATAAAGCACAAGACGCAAAAAATGATTATTTACAATGAAATCGAAATATTAAAAATAAATTTGAAATTTTACTTACAACACTAAGGTAAGGTATACTTTCAACTATAATTAAATGCTATAAAAATATCCTAGAGTTTCTAAAAAAAAATATGACATTATACTCCTAAGTTAATTCAACTAAAAAGGGAAAAAAAAACATCTAAATGTATTATTAAAAATGAATTAGAATTAATTGCAAAAATATTAAAAAAAATTTCAAAAATATTCTAATATCTTAAAACATCAGAAACTATTTTTATATATTTTTTACGTGTCAAAACAATCGAAATCGAGAGCTAAATCAAATGGATGTCAATGTTATGAAACATAGAAACAAGGGGTATGAAACTGAATTTCAAATTTGTACTAAATTTAATTATCAGCGCATTGGGCCCAGAAATGTAGGAGGTATGCAGTAGTAAGAAGTTAAGCCCAGCCCAGATTTCGTGTTAAACCCAATTCATTCCATTTTTTGTCCAAACAGCATTACTATTTTTTTTATTCAGGTTTTTTATAATTATAACATGTCACATTTTTTTTTATGTGTATCATAACGTACATCAACTGGTCAATATATATTTAAGTGATTCTGATTTTTATTAATTAAAATAAATGACACGTGTCGAGATCTGACGGTTAGTATATAAATACACATACACCAATGAGGGAAGGCCACGTATAGGGATGGGGTGAGGGACTCGCCGGAACCAGATTCCGACCACCATCTCCGGCACAAACTTGACCGGAAAACACCGTTTTGCAGGGAAATTGCATCATTTCACTCGTCCTGTTGCTTAAACTTCCGATCTGAGGTTCAAACTCATTTATTCCAGCAACTTCTCATGGAAACTTAACTACAAAATTCGGGATCTGGAAGCAGGTATATACCACATCGTCACCTAAACACTCCGAGTCTATACCAATTTCAAATTACTCAAAACGCGTTGATGCAGAAGATACAGTTTATCATGATAAAGCTAGCATGATGAGGAGGATTCGAACAACTTACCGGTCCGAAGTATGCGAGCTACCGGTCGAGAATTTCACGGTGGTTCTTGAAGATAATAACGTGAGCTTCAGGATTCTTCAGAATGATGAGAAAATACCTCGTCCCTTGCCTCGAATTTCGAGAAGGATATGGAGAGAGGAGAAGACAATCACGCTTACGGCGAGAGTTCTGTAACCGTTTCAATGGTGGTTCTGTTCTTCAAGATCCGTTTCTGTTACAGATAGCAAGATGAGTGAGTCGTGGAGTGAAGAGAGAGTGGTGTCAAGAGTTATTGACGATGGCTCGTGTGGACGACGGCAGTTATGCGGCTACCAGAATTTATCACGGCCAGTGAAGAGAAGAAGAATCAAGAGAGAAGGTGAAGGTGTTGGATGATGGAGTTCAGAAGAGAAAGAATGCAGTCTTCTTTTTTATCCATCTGTTACTGTTAGCGAGGGAGTTCGGGGTTGTTGAGAGATGGTGAGAAGATGAGATGGTGGTGATCGGAGAAAGAAAAGTGGTAATGTAACAGAGTGGTGGTTATCACAGTTTATTGTTATGGTGAGCGAGAAGGTTGGTTATGGTTATGACAGTTAGAGAAAAGAATGGGAGCAAGAAGGTTGGTTATGGTTATGTTAGAGAAAGAAGATGAAAGGGGGTGATGAATGAGAGGAGTGAAGATGGAGAGGAAAAGGATGAGGTTTTCGTTGGTTTTCTATTACAGTGAGAGTTGCAAGAGAGTGCAGTGGAAGAACAAAGTGAATGGAGTTTTTTTTTCTTCTGTTAGATTGGTGGTAGCAGAAAAATCAGAGAGAGAGGGTGGAAAACCGTTAGCGAGAGATGGCAGCGAGAGGTGGATCTCCGGTCATGGAGGAACGAACGAAGAAAAAATCCAAGAATCCGCCTGTGATCTTTTTCGGGTGTTGTGGTTAAAGAGAGTGAGGAATAAAATGGAGTGAGAGTGATGATTGTTATCAGCAAGAAAAACGTGTTTGTTCGTGAGCTGTCGTGTAAATATACAAGAAGAAAAATTTCACGATCCCTCCAAAATACCAGCTTTCCAACTTTAAATGCCTCACTTCAGGATGTTATATCTCGGAATACACGCATTTTCGATACAAAACCGAAAGATAAAAGTTGTAGAATACATTCCCGTGAACAGTTTTCGTGTTCGGAGTTTTTCGATTCGAGACCCGTAGCTTTCCCGAAAATAGCCTCGAAGTTGCGGCATCACAAGCTGACTGCGTTACCGATGAATTTTCCTGAGCGTTGCCAGCCATTTATTCATGCCACGTGCACTACTTTATGGCTTCGTAACTTTTCCGATACTCGACCAGACGATGCAAACTTGAGTACATCGGAAAGATCGCATGGGAGAGAACAAGTTTGTAGTTCATTTCCGATTTAAACGGAGCCTTAATCATGGAGAAAAAGGTGTTTGAAGTTTGTCGTATGACTGTTCGATGAAAGTCCTGGCTTGGCTGGGAAAGTTTTAAACATGACTTGCGGCAAACTCCAACTTTCGTGTTCGAAGTTTTTCCGTGCAGCGATCGAATCGATGAGAAAACAGCCTCAAACGTGTGCACAAAAACTGTTCGATAAAATGCTTCCGTAGCCATGGCAAAATGTGTATGCTGTCTTGCATTTTAGCAACTTCAAACTGTCACTTACGGCGCTCCATATCTTTCGCTTCGACATCCGAAACGAAAAAGTTTCTAAACATAACTCGTAGATGGCATGGTGAACTCCGACTTTCGTGTTCAGAGTTTATTCGTGCGGCGACCGAATCAATGCCGAAAACAGCCCTGAACATGTGCACAAAAACTGTTCGAATCTTACAAACATAACGAATTCTTATTTTCCGAGCTTTATAACTTCTGATTCGAGTCCCGAATGGATTCGATTTCTTCAGCAAAGTTATAGATTGCCGTGAGATGAACAACTTTGAAGTTGAACACTTTTTAATTCGGAGCCGATAGCTATGATGAAATCGAACCCGAAACTGTCAGCTTGAGCATAGAAACAAACACTTCAAAATATTTCTAAGTGTTGAATTTTTGAGAAATGATAAACCGTAACTTCCGAGCTCCGTAATTTCTGAATGGATTCGATTTCTTCAGCAAAGTTGTAGATCACCGCTAGATGAACAACTTTGATTTTGAACTTGACTCGAATCGATGCCTCGAAACACGTGTAAAATATCTCCGAAGTCGAGCACTTGAACACATTGAAAAACACTTAAAATTTTACTAAGTATAAATTTCAAAAGTTATGAACTTCAAACTTCGGAGCTTTATAACTCGAAATTCGGGCATTTCTGGAAAAATCTTCACAAGGACAAGGTCGGAGTACGAAATTCGCTCTTTCCAACGACTATCAATTCACAAACTTCTGACCACAGACGGGCAAGATACGGATGCGGCAACATGGCTCCGTGAACACAAAGTGCTTAAAACTTAGAAATTTTTTCTAAGTCCAAGATTACTTAGAATGCAAGAAACCTCATTTTCTCCCGATTCTTCCGATTTTTCTCAACAAATGATCGCATTTTCTCAAATGTCGACTTTTGACAATAATTTTGACCCGAAATTCCGCCCGGTCAAACTTTGACTTTTGTTGACTTTTTGATACACAAATTCAAGTATCATTTTATCTGTCCGTTCTTGATTTTCTGATAAATCGTGTGGATCGATAAGCCGTATACAGATACTTCAGGACTCATAGAAGGCCATAGAATCAGTTCTGGCTCAAATATCTGACCACAACACACCGTAACTTGAAACTGTAATCAATATCCCCCTGATAGGCGATCAGAACTCCAAAACCTCAACTCGCGAGATAATAATCAGAAGCTTCTGGACACACTTGCATATTGAAATGACGCTTGAATTGACAGAACCTCAAATATTTAGCTTCTGGAACCAAACCTCTTCTTCAGAATTATACAGATTCATACGATTTAGAAATTCTCGAACCCATGGTTAATACATGAATGATATGTATGCAATGCACCTATTGATTAAGTGTTAGCCAATTATTTGTTAATAAAATGAAGAGGGCGAATTTTGGGGTACAACAGCAGTTACATAATATTGGAAAAGAATGCGAGAAAATAAATCCTAACTATTACAACCTGTAAGCAGATACATAATAATCGGAAAATATAAGAAGTTCGCATAAAAGAAAATATGTTAGTAAAAATAAGATTTTTGAATGAGGAAAAATGTTTTTGGGTTAGCCGTGATAATTAGATGATAGAGTAATTTTTTGGGAATTTTCTGGATTGGTTTTGATGGAGAAAAATAATTAAAAGTCAATTTAATGGTTAATTAACAATTAATTAAAATATGCATGCAAAAATATTAATTTTAATGTCAGAAATTAAATAAATATTTTTCTGATTAAGATGCAAAAAGAAAATATTTTTGGTGATTTTTTAATGCATGAGAAAATTATTTGAAAAGAGTTAAATTAAAGGGAAAATAATATGAAAAGAAAATAGAAAAATGTTAGTTTTGGAAAAGTGTTAAAAAATAAGTTGCAAAGCCAGGGATCGAACCCCTGACCTTCCTTTCACATGCACGCGCCTTTGCCACTGGACCAACCTGCGTTTGGAGTTAGTAATATGAAACAAAACAATTTTAAAGGAAACTAAGTTCTGATTGCCAGATCAAGCGCCAAAACTTCATCTTCCTCGTTTGAATATTTAAACCTATAGCGACGGTTTTGGTTCGTTGCTAAAGGCTTTACCAACGAATTATCCGTAGCTATAAGACCTGCAATTTTCCAAAACTCATAATACGTAATATAAATGAAAAGTAAAGACATGGTTCAATTACAATCAAGCTCCTGATCACGAATATGTCCATAGATTTGGCCAATTTTACTTGGATCGATGGATCCCAATTCGAAGCTTTGAAACCCTAGCAATGGCATAACACGATCCTGGTGTCTAAACTCAAATCGATCTATACAGAAACATTCCAAACAACAAAACGAACAAGAATATGCAATCGAAATGTATTTATAATGCATGAATCATATAAATCGAAATTGGATAAAAGTTGTGCAAACCGTGAGTGCAATTTCGTGATTCTTGATGTTTTTGTGATCTGTAAGGGTCTGGAACGGATCAATGAACCTCCAGGAACGTGTTTGAGTGCTCAGAATTGTCTAAATCGAAACAAAACCAAGGCTGCAAGTTGCTTGAGAGACACTGATTTTTTGAGTTTGATTAGGGTTCTTAGAGGCAGAATTTTCGTCATTTGTTCATGTGAATGCATCGTGTATATATAGTATATGGATTTAGGTCAAGAATCATGAGGAAATAATGTACCAATCAATGAGAAAATATTTGATTTGGTATAAAACCAAATATTGCCTTTTTGATCAAATTTCAATCAATTCTTTTGCCAATTAATGCCAATTTCGAATTTGCCAGTTTGGGAGGTTTGCTTGGACCTCAAGAATGAGAGAAAAATCCAATTTGCATTTAATTTTGATTTTCTACCTTTTATTTTAATTTAATTGGCTTTTAAATGATTAAAATCCAAAATAAATAGAAAATAAAAGATAAAATTCGTGGCCTTGGGCTTGGAGGTTCCAAATCAGCTGAGGAACAAGTTTGAACCAAGAAAAGTTAGGCCCATTTGCAAAATTTTGGAATTTGATAAGTATTTCTCTTTGTGCACCTCTTCAAAAATGCTCAACTTGTGCAAGGTGTATCTTGCTCAATTTTTAACAGTTTTGGATGTTCTTGGACTTTTTAGAAATCTCAAGATGTCCTCTAAACAACCTCTTTGGTTTCCATGCTCAATAACACGTCTTTACAAAAAGTTGACTTTTTGTTGACTTTGAAAAGGACCTATAATGTTTTGATCCATATCTTCCAAATGAAGCATTTTTTGACCAAGCTTATGAGTCATGAAGTTGTAGAGAATTAAATTCTCTTCAAAATGAGAGGTGGTGGAAAAATTTCTGATAAAGTATGAGAAATTTATGCTCAGTCAAAGTTCTGTTGACTTTTCCTTCAAAAACCCTAATTTGGAAAGTTTGACTTTTGATCAAATCTTGAGTTTTCTTGATGAATCATGATCAACCCTTGATCAAATGATGAATGTCACTTCAAAATATGGATGTTGACCAAAAATCATGAAGTTTGACTGTATGTTGACCACAATTGACTTTTTGTCCAATACAACTGATTTTCAACCATCTGAGCAATTGTTTGAGGAAACTTGACTTGTAAGGCTTGAAACTTGACATGGAGATTCTTTGAAGCATATGAGGAGGCATGGTGATCATTGGAGATGTTGGGAACCACCTTGATCTGAGAATTGCCAAACCCTAGTTTGGGTTGATTGCTTAGGAGAGGGTTTGTCTGGTCAACCCTTGTGAAATCCTTGTGTATGGATATGAGAAATGTCTTGAGAAGTAGGAGGGAAAATTTTGGGGTATGACAGCTTCCCCTGTTCAATATTCTTGTACTGGAAGGGTTAGATAGGCATTCTTACCTTTCGTGACCTGGAGGTAGAAGATGATTGAACACTCGAGTACACCTGAAAATTTACACTCGCTGTTGATTGATGATGCATGGGAATGGGCTTATAGATGCCATTTGGAGAAGCTGGAGACTTCACTGGGGAATGAGTCGTACGCTAGACCCAAGAACGTCGCCTGAATAGGAAAATCGTCGGAGATGGGCTTAAGATGCCATCCGGAGAGACTGATGCTGGGGAACAAGCCGTACACTAGGCTCTGCAGATGTTCCTGAAGGCAGAAGGGAGCACGGAGATGGGCTTAAGATGCCATCCGGAGAGAGTCGTACGTTAGACTTCGTGCTCGTCTTTTAATGAAGTTATTGGTTTGTATTGGTTTTAACCAAATATGCAGCATTCTGAAAGTGGAGAGATGTCGACAAATAGTCGGAGATGGGCTTAAGATGCCATCCAAGGCAACTGAGTCGTATGCCAGACTCTGTAGTTGCTGTTGACAATAAGAGAGAGTCAGAATAAATCTTTGTCTTGTTTACTCTGAGGAAATAATAGTTGGCAGAATGTGGATAGCTTCCCTGTTGTGCTTCGGGTGTTGATCCAATGCCTTTTGTCGGAGGACAACTTGGGTGGTCGTTCGGATAGGGTTTCCCGTCTTGCTTCGGGTATTAATCCTAGACCTGTTGTCGGAGGACAACTTGGGTGGTCGTTCAGATAGGGTTTCTCGTTTTGCTTCGGGTATTAATCCTGGACCTGTTGTTTAGGAGCGATTTTCACCTGTTTGGGAAAAACAAAAGAAACTTTGATAGGATATAGTTAGTCCCATGCAGATTATGATGCATGACAATGTGTATGAATGATATATGCACATGTTATGACTTTTATGAATAATGTATGAATGATAGATGTTGTGGTATTTCAAAACATATCCATCTTGAAGAAGATGTGAATGTCCTGTTGGAGATTTTTGATTTCTGCTAGGGGATGAAAACTCTGACTCGGAGGAGGAAGAGGTGCCTTTGATTCCTCCGATGCATTATCTGACCACGTTTCGAGCCTAGATATCAATTCTGCTGGGAATAATAGGAACCGAGAGATGCTCCATTGGGGATCTTGTGCGTAGACCCTGTTGAGGAAAATAGAAACTGGGAACACTCCGTTGGGGACCTTGTGTATAGATTTCGCTGGGGAGTATCTAATCGTTGTTGGAAGACGGGGCTTTAAAGAATCTGGGGTTTGTTGAAGCCTTCGGTTGGGGGATAAGAGATGTAGGTTTCCTCCGATGCCCTATCTGACCAAGTTTTGAGCTTGAATATTGCTGCTGCCGGGGGAATGATAATCGTTGAGAGACATCCTGCTGGGGATAAATATCTCTGCTGGAGATGAACCGCTACTGCTCGGAGGCTGATGTAATCAGGCTAAGCTGACTAGGATCGCTGCTCAGGGACTAACACGATGTTGGAACTAGTGGAAAGAAATTTGTACTCCGCTGGGGAAGGTTTGCAGTGAGTGATACCTCTGGGGGGATTGTACTTTGTAGGAGAATGTTTTGGTGACTTTCGTCGTCATCTCAATTCCTAAAGCCTGTAGTAATTATCCTTGTTCGTTCGCTTTTCGCATGTTTGTGAACATATATTTATTGTCAAATGCATATAATCATTCAAAGCAATCATTGGACTTTATGCAAAAACAACAATAGTGAAGACTGTAAAAAGAAAGAACTTGTATTAATTTGAAAGGTGGCGTATGGCCAAGTAGTTTGTATACAAGGAAAGTAAAAAGCTATGCGGAAACAATCTCGTTGAGTTTCAACTATACTAGTACTCATATATTTTGACTATCTCATCTCCTTGTTGTTGAATGCTGATAGTAGTCTGTAGGTAGGTGATCTGGACAAGACATAGTCGTACGCTTAAATCCCTAACTTTTGCCTAGACCGCCCTTTCGGGTTTTCAGTCTACCGGGATACCCTTTTTTGCCCAAGCCGCCTTTGCAGGTTTTCGACTTGCCGGGTGTACACATTTTGTATGTATCCTTAACTTTTGCCCAAACCCTTTTGGTTCGCCAGGATGCCCTTATTTTTGCCTAGGTCAGTCAACCTAGCAGGTCTCGTTTATGCGTAGTATTTTTTGACTATGTCTGCGTTCATAGGGTGTGGGAATTCTTCACCATCCATGTGCTAAGTATCATAGCTCCGCTGGAAAATACTGTCTTGACTACAAACGGTCCCTCGTAGGTGGGAGTCCATTTGCCCCTGGGATCACCTTGGGGAAGGATGATACGCTTGACTACTAGGTCACCGACTCGGTAGACTCGGTGCTTGACTTTCTTATTAAATGCTCTGATCATTCGCTTCTGATAGATTTGTCCATGGCAGATGGATGCGAGTCGTTTCTCGTCGATCAAGTTGATCTGGTCGAGGCGAGTTTGGATCCATTCGTCTTCGCCTAACTCTGCGTCCTGGAGGACTCTGTGGTTGAGGGTATCTTCACTTCGATAGGTAGGACTGCTTCCATACTGTATACAAGAGAGAAGGGGGTTGCCCCTGTTGACGTTCGTACGGTAGTGCGGTAACCATGGAGAGCAAATGGAAACATCTCATGCCAATCCTTGTAAGTCACTGTCATCTTCTGTATGATCTTCTTGATATTCTTGTTGGCGGCTTCCACTACGCCATTCATCTTAGGTCGATAAGGAGAAGGGTTGTGATGCTTGATCTTGAACTGCATGCAGAGTTCCTGTGATCATTTTGTTGTTAAGATTAGAGCCGTTATCTGTGATAATCCTTTCGGGAGTGCCATACCGATAGATAAGATTATGCTTGATGAATCGAGCCACAACATTCTTGGTAACAGATGCGAACGAGGCTGCTTCTACCCACTTGGTAAAGTAATCAATTGCTACAAGGATGAAACGATGCGGTGGGCTTGATTTCTCCGATAATGTCAATGCCCCACATTGCAAAAGGCCAAGGAGCGGTCAAAACATTCAACGGTACTGGAGGTATGTGCACTTTGTCTGCATATATCTGGCATTTGTGACAAGATCGCGCATAGCGGTGACAATCAACTTCCATGGTGGACCAATAGTAACCTGTTCTCAGAATCTTCTTAGCCATTGTATGTCCACTAGAGTGGGTACCAAATGCGCCTTCGTGTAACTCTTCCATGATACGTTCTGCAGTTTTCTGATCTACACAGCGGAGTAAGCACGTCGTGATTGCACTTGTATAAGATGCCGTTGCTAAGAAAGAACTTGGATGCGAATCTTCTCAATAACTTCTTATCGTTGATAGATGCCCCTGCGGGATATTCCTGAGTCTCAAGATACCTCTTCACTTCATAGAACCAAGGTTTCTCTTCTGTATCAAGTTCGCAACAATATGCTGGTTCATCAAACTTCCCGATGATGATCTGGGGAGCCTTGTTGTCCCATATGACCTTAAACATAGATGATATAGTAGCTAATGCGTCTGCCAACTGATTCTCTTCTTGTGGAATGTGATCGAAAGTAATCTCTTCGAAGTAGGGGATCAAACTTAGAACATGCTCTCCATACACTTGCAAGAATTTTCTTCTTAAGTCAATAGCAGCTTTAATACCCATGATGCAGGCTTCGTACTCGGCCATGTTATTAGTGCGGCTGAAACATAATCTGGCGGTGAAAGGAGTATGTCCGCCTGTAGAAGATGTAATGATGGCGCCAATGCCATTGCCAAGTGCGTTTGAGGCCCCATAAAAGACCATAGTCCATCAGGGATCCCTGTTCAGGTCCTTCGTCTGGTCCTGGTTCTTCACAATCAGTAACTAGTAAAACATCTTCGTCTGGAAACTCGAATTGCATAGACTGATAGTCATCTACGGCTTAATGAGCCAAATAATCGGCTACTACACTTCCTTTGATCGCTTTCTAAGAAGTATACTGGATGTCGTATTCGGTCAAGATCATTTTCCATCTTGCTATTCTTCCGGAGAGATCTGGTTTCTCAAATATGTATTTTATCGGATCCATCTTGGAGATCAATAAGGTAGTGTGAGTCAACATATACCGTCTTAGTCGGCGAGCAGCCCAAGCCAAAGCGCTGCAAGTTTTCTCGAGCTGTGAGTATCTTGTTTCACAGTCAGTAAACCTTTTTCTAAGGTCGTATATTGCATACTCTTTTCGACCAGACTCGTCATGTTGCCCCAACACACCCCCATTGAGTTCTCTAATACTGTCAAGTACCTAATGAGAGGTCTTCCTTCGACAGGCGACATCAAGATAGGAGGATTCTGTAGGTACTCCTTAATTTTGTCGAAAGCGATCTGAAAATCATCGTTCCATTCCACTAATTGATCTTTCTTCAGTAGCTTGAAGATTGGCTCACAAGTAGCAGTTAGATGTGCAATGAATCTGACAATGTAATTCAATCGTCCCAAGAAACCTCTGACTTCCTTCTCGGTGCGGGGAGCTGGCATTTCTTGAATAGCTTTAACCTTGGCGGGGTCAACTTCAATACCTTTACCACTGACAATAAACCCTAAGAGTTTACCGGATCTGACTCCAAAGGTGCACTTGTTGGGATTAAGTCTCAGTCTGTACTTCTTTAGTCTATCAAGCAGTTTCCGTAGATGATCGAGATGTTCTTCTTCAGTCTTTGATCGAGCTATCATGTTGTCGACGTAGACCTCTATCTCGTGATGAATCATGTCATGAAATAATGCCACCATGGCACGCTGATAAGTGGCGCATGCGTTCCTCAGTCCGAACGACATGACTTTGTAGCAGAAAGTGCCCCATTGTGTAACGAAAGTAGTCTTCTCCATGTCTTCAGGAGTGAAGCAACTCGATTTTCAAAAATCATTTAAATGAATTTTCAAAAACAATGAAATCGCCACCTAATTTTATTTGTTCTAGAAAGAACGGGGAAATATAGATAAAACCCACAAAAATTGGATAAAGCGGTCTACAAGACCAAAAAGGATGGATTCGGGAGTCGATTACGCAAGAGAAAGGTATTAGCACCTCTTACGTCCATCGTACTCGATGGGACCCATTTAGTTCAAAATGTGTGTATCTATCCGCTAATTTCTAAGTTATGAATAAAAAAAAGAAAAGGGGTTTGTTTATTTATTATTTTGAGTTTGACACTTTCAAACCGCACTCTCACGTATTCCTCGCAATGGGAAAGTCAAAACTCCGTAGTTCTTGTTGAAAATGTCTTGGATTGGTTGTGTTGATTTTAATTGAAATGTTTTTGATTTTGATAATCGCATATGAGCGAAAAAGATTTGAATGGGTTGAATTGATTTTAATGGTAGATGACAAGTACCAAAACGCGGATACCCTCTAACGATTCGATACTCGAGATTGGTGATTGAGGTCAACCGATCTTCTCTCATCCAAAATCTTTATTATGAAAGGAGTGAGGTGAAACAAAGTTCACTTTTTATTATGTTATGGAATAAAGTATTTAAGTCATTGGGTTACCTCTAATGGCCCAAATATTTACATTTTAATTAAATCGTTGGGCTTAACCTCTAACAATTTAATTAAGTACCATAACACTATGTTTTTTGTTTTTGTAGAAAAATTGATTTAAAGAAAACAAATTCAATTAATTAATTTAATATGAAAGTGTTTTAAATGTCCAAGTGTATGGAATAAAGTATTCGAGTCATTGGGTTTCCTCTAATGGCCCAAATATTTTACATTTTAATTAAATCGTCGGGCTAACCTCTAACAATTTAATTAAGTACCATAACACTATTTTGACTTGAAAGTGTGTTGAAAATTGCGCGCTGGACGAGAGAAATGATATTTCGGTTATGATTAACCAAGTATATGGACTTGATTAACCTCGTGAGGATAGGTGCTCCTATCCCCAACCATGAGACCCTGGTGCATGGTGATTGGTATATGGACCAATTGTTTTTCGGGTTATGATTAATCAAGGCAACGAGGGCCTTAATTAACCTCGTGAGGATGGCCATGCCCATCCCCAACCATGAGACACTTAGAGAATTTGGTGTGGGTAACCAAAAATAAGAGAGAGAGGAGGCGTTGTTGTTTTTATATTAGTGTGAGAGCGGAGTGTACAATCGCGTAATAAACAAACAAGCGGATAATGTAATAGCGAAAAATAAAAGAAAATAAATTAACACACAATACAAATCGGAATTTAAATAATTATTAGTATAGATATTTTTTACTTGATAAAAAATCAACTAACAATTTAATTGATAATTCAACAAATAAAAAACTACCATATACCAAATATTATTTAATACATCATTATAAAAAAGGAACTTGCATAATATTGAATTTAAAGAGAGGTTTAGAAATGAGCCTGATTGGAGCTTTAATCTGGAGGGTGTGAACAACAAATCTGAGCCCAAGCCCAAAACAATGCTGCTGGATCCTCGTGAGTGCCTCCGTGGATCATGTTGTGTTCGCCATTCGATCGGGATCCGACTTCAAAAGATCCGTGGCTTTGATGTAGGAGGGTGCAAAATAGATACAATACACATATATACACCAGATTTCAAACAGGCCACACAGGTGGTGACAAGTGTCACCACCTGAACTAAACAACACATCTTAACACTAAATATCCTATTAAACTATATTAATCATATTTACTAAATAGTTAAAGTATTAACCATAGAAACATATATATAATAAATAAAAAGTACCTAAACTAAAGTTTTTTTTTTATATATATAAAAAAAAAGAAGAACTAAGCATTTAATCTTAATTATATTTGACATTAAAACTAACTAAGCCATTTTTCATGATAACACTAACATAATAATAAAAACAAAAACATATTTTATATATTTATAAAAAGGAAATAAAACAAAACTAGTTTTTTAATTAGCAACAAAAGGGACCAAAAAAGTTTATAAACTAAAAAAAGATTATTGTCTTATAAAATAAAAACCAAAAAAAGTTTTTTCTTTTTAAAACTAAAACTAATATAGTTTATGAATAAAAAACAAAAAAAAAAAATCAATTTTAAGACTTATACTAAGGTTAGTTCCCTTACAATCTAATCCATTTAAAATATAAATCTGCTTTCTTTTAGGATTTAACATTAAACTAAAAAAAAAAGGAAAAGTTAAGTTATTTCTAATTAGTGATTAACTATGAACGAACAAAACTAGTACAGGAAGAACAAATTGAAAACACTCACTCTCTTCCTCATTCTCTCGACGCCGACTGCTCCTCATGAACTCCGACGACTTCCGAACAAAACCAACGCCAAGCTTATCATACTCTCTTAGTCGCCGCCGCCATCTCTCGCTTGCTCCATCTCTCTCTCTCATTCGATCTGCTCCATTCTCTCGTCATGATCACATCGAGATCTCTCTCGATCTCTCTCGTTCTCTCTCGATCTATACCCTGTTGTTACCGCTCGATGTTTTTCTTAACTGTTTGTGATTTCGATTTTACAGATCCGCTGGGAACGGAAAGGGGGGAAAAACGGAACCCTAAATCCTAATCGGTGAAAACGGTGCTGTCAAAGGGAAAATACATGATGAAAGCGTGACAAAACGAAAAGAAAATGAGCCATGGTGGTGATTCAGAGATCGGGATGGCGGTGGATGGCGACCTGTGGCCGCAACCCCGGTGAGATCTCTCCTTTTTTACCTTGTGTTCTGCTTCTTCCTCGTTTTCGCCTTTTGAAGGGTTTCTTTTTGGAAAATGATGAGTTCTTTTTTCTAGATGGGTATTGTTTTGTGTTTGGTTTCCTGGTTTTTTGGCTTGACAGTGTTAGTATGCGGTTAGGGTTCTTGACTTGAGGAATTTCGGCTAGGGTTTTCTGGTTGTGAACAGTTGCTGCCTTTGTGTTATAAACTTGAATGCCTTTATATTGTCAGAACTTAGGGTTTTGGTTGTTCTGATCTTTGAAAAACAAGGCCTTCCCAATGCTTGATGGGCTTGCATCATTTTGTATTGGGCTAATAATTTTGATTTTTTCTGGCTGTTTGATGTTGTTTTGCTGCTATGTACTCTGATATCTTGGTTGTGTAATGCTGTTTGTGGTAAAACTTGCCCGAAAAGACGTATACCCTTGTTGCCTCTGATAAGGTTACGTCATGCCAAACCGCTTTTATAATCGCTTCTCATCTTCTTTCCACACCTCCTATTGTGAACCAAGGGTACCCTTGAGGATTTGCAATAGTGAGCTTTTTATAACTTGGCCGATGATTTGTACATGAGGCCCCGGTTTTGATCGAAACCCCCACACAACCTGATTCCGGAAAGAAAATCCTAATGATGATTTGAAAACAATGCATTTTGCTTATGCTTATGTTTGAAATCTTTGATCATTTGCTAATTATTTCTTTTCTCTTTTTCATATAACTCGGGCATTGGAATGATGAAAGCAAAGTGGCGAGGACGAACCCTAGTGAGGCCTTGGCACAACAATCAAACATGGATAAAAGCATACTTGAAAGAATCGATGGGAAGGCTTGAAGATGAAGTCAAGGATACATCCATGAAGAAACTTGCAGCTTAGAGGATTTACAATTGATTTAGAACACATTAGTATTCAAATAGGAAACTTTGTAACTTATACTCAAAGATTTGATAAGTTGTAAATACATGTATTTTGATTTGTCCTTATATTCTTGTACAACAAAACCTTAGAGTAATTCGAAACTCTTGGATTTTCATGAATGCAAAATTTGAGAACTATGTATCAACATGAGTCTTTAGCCTTAAATCTTTGAACACTACTAATGTGATCTTCATTGTTGTAGCATTTTGTGCATGAAAGTTGAAAATTGTGTATGAAAGTTAAGAATTCGTGATGAACCAAACATTTCAAAAAATGGTCATGAACCAAAATTAATTTGGTTAAAACCAACCAAGATTAACACATACGCCTAAAATCCCAATCAATCCACGATTCCAATCCGTATTCTTGCATTAAACGAGTAGTAACACGGTTGTTGCATTTTTAGAACTTGAACCCTTTAGTATGCAAAACTTGAGAATTAAACTCTATTTGCAAAACTTGAGAATTAAACTCTAAATACAAAGATGGTTTGGTGGCTTAAACTTGAAACACTCAATCCTTTGAATTTCCGGCCACAAAACTTCTATGTTAATCCGCTCGTAGAAAATCGAGCCCTTTGCTACTTGAGACAAAATTGAAACTCTAAGTTTCAAACAAAACTCTTGATTGAAAACCTTAGTCGACTTGTCGGTTTCATGATTCTTTAAGAATTGAGCGATAGATTCCACTTGAAATTAATGGAATTATTACCGCTTCCAAATTGAACCATACTCGGTAGTAGAAAGGTTCAAACAAAAATGAATTCCATAAGGAAACTTTCGATTTTCTCAAAGAATGCCTTGAATCTTGCGAGCGATGAACACGACTGGAAAAGATCTAAACATGTGGCAATTGGCCATTCGCAAATCTTGTAGACAAGTCCTCTGGATGAATATTTCACATACATCAATTATTGCCAAGAACGAACACAGTCGACGAGCAAGCCAAACGTACTAGAACTTGTATTGTTGATCAATAAATGGATAATCATAATCCACCCATCTACATCTTGAACAATGAACTCGAAACAACAGCAAAACCCAAACTCGTGATGAATTGATCTCCGAATCGAGGTAATGACATTCAAAATAAATGACTTCCGCTTCATCAAGAATGACCGCTCAATTCCACAATCGAACATCAAGCCCGAAAATCCATAGATACGAACGGATAAGATTTAACATTAAACCTCGCTATTTTCAAATTTCCCAGATTGGTCGAAAACACGCCTTTTCTCGCTCAAAAGAGAAATCTTTGGGAATCAACTCAATCCGTAACCATAGACCCAATGATATGAATGCATGTAAGTGTTATGATAAATGCGAAGCCTAAACCAGATAAAACCGAGATAGAGGGCAAATTTTGGGTGCAATAGTTCCCTATTTAATCGTTTTAAACCGAAAGTGAAATCGGCGCTAGCCTTTAAACTTTCAAGGTGAAGAAGATTAAATACTACAAGAACCCAAAAATTTGCGTCCAAGAACAAGTGGAAATATTTTTGCATTTTTTTGATAATTTTGACTTTCTATATTTTTGTGATTTTTTTTGAACAAAGGATTTGGAACAAAGATTCCGTATGTCGTAAGGATATTAGACATACACAAGAAAGAGACCGATCAAGACGACTCTAACAAAAGTTTCAAATATACATGCCCTGAAGGATATTGGACACATAAAGATCGAATATACATGTTCGGTAAGGATATTGAACACATATAGATAGCATATGTCGTAAGGATATTAGACATATCGGAAAGAGACCAATCAAGACGACTATAACAAAAGTTTCAAAATATACATGCCCTAAGGATATTGGACACATAAAGATCGAATATACATGTTCGTAAGGATATTGAACACATATAGGAAGCATACGTCGTAAGGATATTAGACATATATCGAAAGAGACCAATCAAGACGACTCTAACAAAAGTTTCAAAATATACATGCCCGTAAAGGATATTGGACATATAAAGATCGAATATACATGTTCGTAAGGATATTGAACACATAGGGAGCATATGTCAGGAGAGAATATTAGACATACACCGGAAAGAGACCGATCAAGACGACTCTAACAAAGGTTTCAAATATACATGCCCGTAAGGATATTGGACACATAAAGATCGAATATACATGTTCGGTAAGGATATTGAACACCTATAGGAAGCATACGTCAGGTAAGGATATTAGACATATACTGGAAAGAAACCGACCGAAGACGACTCTAACAAAAGTTTCGAAATATACATGCCCTAAAGGATATTGGGCATATAAAGATCGAATATACATGTTCGTAAGGATATTGAACACATATAGGAAGCATACGTAAGGATATTAGACATACATCGGAAAGAGACCGATCAAGACGACTCTAACAAAGGTTTCAAATATACATGCCCGTAAGGATATTGACATATAAAGATCGAATATACATGTTCGGTATTGAACATATAGGAGCATATGTCAAGAATATTAGACTCTAACAAATGTTTCGAAATATACATGCCCGGTAAGGATATTGGACACATAAAGATCGAATATACATGTTCGGTAAGGATGTTGAACACATATAGGAAGCATACGTCAGGTAAAGATATTAGACATATACTGGAAAGAGACCGACCGAAGGCGACTCTAACAAAAGTTTCGAAAATATACATGCCTGGTAAGGATATTGGACATATAAAGATCGAATATACATGTTCGGTAAGGATATTGAACACATATAGGAAGCATACGTCAAGTAAGGATATTAGACATACACTGGAAAGAGACCGACCGAAGACGACTCTAACAAAGGTTTCGAAATATACATGCCCGGTAAGGATATTGGACATATAAAGATCGAATATACATGTTCGGTAAGGATATTGAACACATATAGGGAGCATATGTCAGGTAAGAATATTAGACATACACCGGAAAGAGACCGACCGAAGACGACTCTAACAAAGGTTTCGAAATATACATGCCCAGTAAGGATATTGGACACATAAAGATCGAATATACATGTTCGGTAAGGATATTGAACACATATAGATAGCATATGTCGTAAGGATATTAGACATACACCGAAAGAGACCGATCAAGACGACTCTAACAAAGGTTTCAAATATACATGCCCTAGAAGGATATTGGACACATAAAGATCGAATATACATGTTCGGTAAGGATATTGAACACATATAGATAGCATATGTCGTAAGGATATTAGACATACACGGAAGAGACCGATCAAGACGACTCTAACAAAGGTTTCAAATATACATGCCCGTAAGGATATTGGACACATAAAGATCGAATATACATGTTCGTAAGGATATTGAACACATATATAAGCATATGTCGTAAGGATATTAGACATACACGGAAAGAGACCGATCAAGACGACTCTAACAAAGGTTTCAAATATACATGCCCGTAAGGATATTGGACACATAAAGATCGAATATACATGTTCGTAAGGATATTGAACACATATTGGGAGCATATGTCGTAAGGATATTAGACATAAGAATGAGACCGATCGAGCGCACTCACCGGGGAAAGATATATGGAATGGTAAAATCGTCGATCGAAGACGAATCCACGGGGGAAATAGGCCAAACAATGGGGATCCTAGCAAGGATCGCCCAACTATGTTGGACTTTAAAAGGTTGCAAATGTGCAAGAAATACAATATCCCTCAGGCCAAGGGCGGGGTGTAATTCTTCAAGAGTGGCAATTATATGAATTACCACACACCAAGTATGGATACTCAAATAATTGAGAAGCAAGAAAGGTTAGACACCGACTCTTACTCGCACTCTAACGACAAAGACAAACACGGGTAAGAATACAAAAATAAGAATTTGCAAAAAGCAAGACGCTTGGTAAATAAATTGAATTTGAATGATGTAGGAGACCGACACGGGGTCAAAAATGCAGATAACAACAACAAGAAGAATTTCTTGAGGGAACTCTGACTGGGAATACCACTTGGGGATTTTTGGATAGACTTTTCTTCGGAGACGCAAAAGGTACTCGAGAAACACTTTAATCTGGCTTATGCTTAGATGCATGTTTGAGATTATTATTTTTTGGCGTAATGCTCCATATCAATGGAAATGCTACGCTTTTTTGAGGATGCTATGCAATGCAATGATGCATGTTTTGATATTTTGTCTAGGACTAAAGGCAATTGTGAACTGCCGAGGAAACAACAACCATCCATGAATTGAACGTAGATCAATTGGTCTTTATCAAAGTGATGATAGTCTGGACCTTGACAGGGGGATTGCAGAATAGAAGTATCAACTTTCAATGATCAACATCATTGGGGAAGTAACTCTTAGAGATTAACATTCATCTGGGATGACAATCGTATTGCGTAGAGTTCTTGATTGCGAGCTCTAGCATAAGAGGGGTCGACAACATCTTCTGGCACAAGTGAGTCTTTGAAAATGATCTTGCTGGTGTAAACCGTTCTTTGCGATCTTCCGCGTCGAGGAAAGAGTGATAACATCCAAGGACACACATATGCCATAGATAACTCTTGTTGGAGAGAAAGAAACTTTGTTGGAGATTTAAGCTCAAGCGTATAACGCTCTTTATTTAAAATCATAACAAAAACTGTAAAACAGGAGACATAACAATCATTCTCACATGTGATCAACTGTTTATTCGTTAATGCCGTTAATTCCGAGTAACTTCGAATTATGCCACGTGCCGCTGGGCATCGATGTTTTATATGTTTATCGAAAATATCGGACGTGCTTTTGCAAACAAAACAATTAAAAATACATGAAAATAAGACAGATAAATAATAGAAAACACACTTTGATGAAAGTAATTTTATTGATTGATTAGCCCGTAAATGAGCATTTACATCAAGAAGCAAATCGAAAAGAGGCAATTGCTTATACATTAAAGTTAAAAGAGAAGGTGACAATAAAAATCATGGATTTTGTCGAATCCGAATCCACCATGCTCTTCACAACTTCAACATCCCTTCACATTGAGCTATCCGAAATGCTCGATTAGCCTAACCTCAATCCCTCCGGATTATCAAGTTTTGTAACAAACCGACAAAAGTGTGTGGTGTGATTGTAGTTGTGAATCCCTAATTTTGCTCGAACCGCCTTTTCGGTTTTCGATCCACCGGATACCCTTTTTGCCCAAGCCGCCTTTCGTGTTTTCGACTTGCGGGTGTACAATCTTTATATTTATCCCTAACTTTTCCCGAACCTCTTGGTTCGTCGGATGCCCTTATTTTGCTTAGGCCCGTCAACCTAACAGGTCTCTTTTATGCGAAGTATTTTTTGACTACATCTGCATTGATCGGGTGAGGGAAATCCTCTCCGTCCATAGTTGCGAGCAACATAGCTCCTCCAGAGAAAACTTTCTTCACAACATACGGTCCTTCATAATTTGGAGCCCACTTGCCCCGAGAGTCGGTACTATTGGGAGGCAAAATTCTTCAAAGACAAGGTCACCATTGAAATTCGAGGACACACTTTCTTGTCGAAAGCCCTTTTCATACGCTTTGGTATAATCTGTCCATGACAAACACACAATCTCTTCTCGTCAATGAGATTCAATTGATCAAGTCTGCTCAACCCATTCACTTCATCGAGTTGCACATCCGTTAAAATCCTTAAGGAAGGATCTCAACTTCCACGGGTAGGACTGCCCATACCGTATACCAAGGAGAAAGGAGTTGCCCTGACGCGGCGATTGAAGTGCGATAGCCGTAAGGCAAATGGCAACATCTCGTACAATCCTTGTAAGTGATAACCATCTTCATAATCTTCTTGATATTCTTGTTTGCCGCCTCCACAAGACCATTCATTTTGGACGATATGGAGAAGAGTTATGATGTTTTATTCTGAAACTGTCGCACAACTCTTTCATCATTTTATTGTTGAGATTTGAGCCGTTATCAGTAATGATCTTCTCAGGAACCCCATAACGACAAATGATATTATGCTTGATGAAACGTGTGACCACTTGTCTAGTGACACGAGCATAAGATGCGCCTCACCCATTTGGTAAAGTAGTCAATGGCAACAAGGATGAATCGATGTCCATTAGAAGCGGTGGGCTTAATTTCTCCAATCATATCAATGCCCCACATCGCAAAAGGCCATGGAGAAGTCAAAACATTCAATGAAGAAGGTGGCACATGCATCTTATCAGCGTAGATTTGATATTTGTAACATGTTTTAGCATGGTTGTAGCAATTCTCCATGGTGGACCAATAATAGCCGCCTCAAGATCTTCTTGGCCATGGTGTGTCCACTAGAATGCGCCCAAGGAACCTTCATGAATTTCTTCTATAATCTTATTTGCTTCGTGTTCATCCACGCATCCGAGCAAAACAGAGTCATAGTTCCTTTTGTACAACACACCGCCATTGAGGAAAAATTTAGCTAAGTACTCAAGAGGCCTTCTTATCAACGATGGAAGCATCATCGTGGTATTCTTTCGCTCGAGATACCTTTTGATGTCATAGAACCAAGGTTTTTCATCCTCTCACCTTCTACTTCATAGCGTAACGCAGCTCATCCAACCTCATTATAGTGATAGATGGGGCATCATTCGCCCATCCGACCTTAAACATGGATGACGAGTAGCCAAAGCATATGCCAAATTGTTCTCCTCCTTGGGATGTGATCAAAAGTGATCTCGTCGAAATAAGGGATCAACAGGACGTGATCTCGGTATGGAATCAAATTCGGTGGCGGGTCTCCCAATCTCCATTGATTTGACTAATTACCAATAATCTCCAGATACCGCTAAGATCTTGATTCTCGATCAATGGTCGCCAATTCCAAAATACAAGCTTCAGACCGCCACATTATTGGTGCAATCAAACAGATTCGGCAGGAATGGAATATGAAAACCGTTGAGAAGTGATAATGGCGCCAACGCCATTTCCTAATGCGCTTGAGGCTCCATCGAATGCCATCGTCCACCGCGAGCCGTGCTCGGTCCTCTTCGTGGCCGGAATGTTACAATCTCTGATATACATAATGTCCTCATCAGGGAACTCAAACTTCATCGGCTGATAGTCATCATCTAATGGTTGTTGAGCGAGATAGTCCGCCACCACACTACCTTTGATAGCCTTCTGAGTAGTGTATTGGATATCATATTCTGTCAAGATCATTTGCCAACGGGCCACCCTTCCGGTGAGAGCCGGCTTCTCAAAGATATACTTTATCGGGTCCATTTTGGAGATCAATAGAGTAGTGTGAGTCAACATGTACTGTCTGAGTCGTTTTGCTGCCCATGCGAGCGCACAACAAGTCTTTTCCAATAATGAATACCTCGATTCGCATTCTGTGAACTTCTTGCTCAAATAGTATATGGCGTGCTCTTTTCTGCTGTCTCATCATGTTGACCGAGCACACAGCCCATGGAATTCTCCAACACGGTCAAGTACATAATCAACGGTCTACCTTCCACCGGGGGTGAGAGAATTGGAGGCTCTTGTAGGTACCTCTTTATACTGTCGAATGCCGTCTGAAAATCTCCGCTCCACCGGTCGCTGGATTCTTTCAATGTTTGAAAATGGGCTCACGTAGTCGTGAGATGAGAAATGAACCTAGCGATGTAATTCATCTTCCCAAGAAACCTCGCACTTCCTTTTCTCCTTGGCTGCATCTCTTGTATCGCTTTTATCTTTGCAGGTCCACCTCGATCCCTTTCGCCACAATAAAGCCTAAAAGTTTCCGATCTCACCCCAAAGGTGCACTTACTGGGTTCAACCTCACCGAACTTTCTCAACCTTTCGAACAATTTCAACAAGTGAACTGTGTTCTTCTTCTGTTGGACTTGGCAATCATATCATCCACGTAGACTTCAATCTCTTTATGCATCATATCGTGAAAGAGAGTGACCATAGCGCCGATATGTTGCCCTGCGTTCTTCAAACCGAAGGCATCACTTTGTAGCGTAAAGTTCCCCACGGTGTAGTGAAAGTAGTTTTCCATATCATTGGCGCCATCTTAATCTGTTGTAGCCAGAGAAACCATCCATGAAGGAGAATACTTTAGCTTGAGCAAAGTTATCGACCAAAATGTCGATGTGCGGAGAGGAAGTCATCCTTAGGGCTAGCTCTATTCAAATCCCTATAATCAACACACATCCTTACCTTGCCGTCTTTCTTCGGCACCGTACAATGTTTGCAACCCATGGGGGATAAGAAACAACTTTTAGGAAACCTGCTTCCATCTGCTTCTGAACTTCTTCTTTGATTTTCCTTGACATTTCTGGATGTGTTCTGCGAAGCTTCGCTACCGGTGGGCATCCTTCTTTGGGCAACCGTGCATAACGATGTCGAAGATCAACCCGGCATATCTTCATAAGACCAAGCAAATATGTCCACGTACTCATGTAGCATTTCGACAAGCTTTTGCTTAACTCCATCTTCCAAAGCTGCTCCGATCTTGACCTCCTTTCGAGCATCCTCGGTTCCTAGATTGATCACTTCTAGAGCCTCTTGGTGCGGCTGGATGACCTTTTCTTCTTGCCTCAACATCCTGGCTAATTCTTCGTGTAATTCACGCTTCGGCTTCCTCTTCACTTGATAAATCGGTTCGTCGAAATCATAATGAGCCACGGCGGAATCATCGTCGACAAAATCCGGGTCCGTCGAAGGACCGCATCTGCGTTGTTGGTAATTTTATTTTTATTATTTTTTAATTAAGTTTTTTTTAATAAAAAAATTAAAAAATAAATAAAAAGAAAAGACAAAAAGGTTTGAATAAAAAGAAAGTAAAATTTGATATTGTCACCTTTAAAAGCAGTACGTGAAGAAAAACAAAGAGAGAAAAATTTGAATGCAAAAAGGACGTCCTTCATTAATGATAAACTTGAAAGTTAAAAACATGGTGGCCCTACAGCATGATCACTACGTCTTGGGCATAACGTAGGAATTATGGCATGACATAAAAAACAGAAAATTACTCTTCAAAACGGGTAACCACAGCAACATCTTCAACGAACCAATTCGAAAGCTCACGTCCTGGAACAGTTGGATAGATCCACTTGTCCACATCATAGTCACCGTCCGCTTCACCATCAATAGCATCAACATCTTCAATCTGGATTCCACCTTTGACAAACTTGACAGGAGGAGACACCCCTTTGCTCACTGGGGTGGAGACTGAGATCTTCATTCCGGGAGCAAAACCCAAACCCTCTTATCCGTCTGGGAAGTTCTATCACTCTTCCCCACCCTTCGGATGTCCCGACTTGACAATAGCCCGAACCTGCTTGTAGGATGCCATGGAGACTTCACCTTTTTGCAAAGGGATCTTATCGACTGATACTGCCTCAAAAGCTTGGCATGGAGTTTCGTGGATCTCTCCTTCAATTTCAACATACCGAAAGTTTCTCAAATGACTGACGACATAATCTTCTTCACCATAAATGGTGACCACCTTTCCATTGATTAAGAACTTCAACTTTTGGTGCAAGGTGGATGTCACAGCACCAGCCCCATGAATCCAAAGCAAACAACGAGGGAGGGATTAATATCCATGACGAAAAAGTCGCATCAAAACCCGTGGCCTATCTTAATAGGTGTCCACCTCGCCAAACACCGACCTCTTCGACCCATCAAACGCCTTAACTATCAAATCACTGGGTCTTAGCACAACCCCTTCATAGTCCAACTTCAAGAGGGTAGACTTCGGAAGAACATTGAGGGATGATCCCGTGTCAACTAGCACACGGGATAAAGTAGTTCTCGCTATCTCCACGGAAACGTGTAGTGCTTTGTTATGCTTCCTTCCCTCGGGAGGTAAATCGAAGTCAGTAAAACCGAGACCATTACTTGCCGAAATGCTGTTCACAATGCCTCCAAATTGGTTAACCGAGATTTCTTGGGGAACGAAAGACGTTCCCAACAGCTGCATCAGAGCGTTGCGGTGAGGCTCGGAATCCTTCAACAGAGCTAAGATAGAAATCTTGGCGGGCGTCTGGCCGAGCTGGTCGATTATCTTGTAATCAATCTTCCTTATATACCTCATCAATTCTTCAACATCTTTGGTCATCTCAGGACTCAGAACAGGTTCTGAAATCTTTGGTGTTGACTCACCCCCAATCATGACTCCTTTCCCTTTTTCTTTAGCCTTGGCCAAAGCTTCAGGACTTTTCTCAACTAGATTGGGTGGAGAGAAGATTCTTCCACTTCGGGTAATCCGAATTTCTTCCGCAATGTCATGCACTGCAGGCTCAAATCTTCCAATCTTCTTTTCATCAGACTTTCCTCCTTCAGAGGTCTCCACATTCAATTTCTTGCCGTCACGGTAGTACTCAGACCCATAATTCCACGGGATGGCCTTTTCGCTAGTGTAGGGTACTGGACCCGGCAAAGTGATGATCACAGGAGGTTTCTTAGTCGGCACGGGGATTGTAACGGGAATTCTCCTAGAAGTGACGGGGATAGTAACCACGTCAACCTCATCTTGACCATTCTGCACATCAAACACTTTCTGGATGAATTGGAGAGTCCCATCAGTAATCAAACGCTGAATCTCGTTTCTCAAATCATCACAACCTTCAACTTAGGTCAAACATCGTTTACAACTATCATCACAACCAGGGAAATCTCCCTTCAACAACAATTGCTTCTTTATCCACCACAACGGGGTGGTCAGATCATTAACATCCATTATCAGGTTCAAACTTCCATCTTCGCAAATTGCATTAACAGCGTTTCCACCATGAGGAGGTAAAGGGTGCTGAATGACATTAGGGGTGGGAGGAGGTCCAAAGTTGATTGCCTCTTGTGTCAAGCAGGTTCTGAACCTTGTATTTGAAGGCAATACTGTTCTCAATAGAATGCCCCTGGGCATTGGAGTGATAAAGGCAACGAGCATTCGCATTAAAATATTTTGGCAGGTTATCTGGGTCAATCTTTAAAGTGCGCAGCTCAATCATGTTCAAACTTTGCAAATGAGCAAAAACATCTGCATAAGACATTGGCAAGGGATCAAACTTCTTCACGGGTCTCGGTGGTGGTTGTCTTGGAACAACATCTTGTTTTGGAATGCTAGCGGGAATAGTTACAGCAGCAACTTGGCGAATGAATTCTCGGCGCTTCTCTTTTCCTCTTCGCTCATACAGTGCGCTTGACTCGCCTTCTTTCTTTTTCTGGTAACCGCCAAAAGGCTTTTTGGCGCCACCAACCTGATTCTTGTCAGCACCGACATCCTGAATCTTTCCTAACTTGATCCCCATCTCAACTCTTTCACCAAACATTACCATGTCGGAAAGTACTTGGTCGATCAAGAGGCATAGTATGGCCCATCTAGTGTGCCTGCAAACATTTCCACCATCTCTCGTTCCACCATAGGGGGTTGAACTTTAGCAGCTACCTCGCGCCACCTTTGCGCGCACTCTTGAAAGATTCTTTTCTTGAGCTAAGTTGTGCAACCGGGTTCTAGTAGGTGCCATATCGTGTTAAAGCCATAGTGTTGAACAAAAGCTACAACCAACTCTCTCCAAGTTCGCACTGGAGCTATCAAGGCCCATATACCAATCCAATGGCCCATCACCAAACTATCTTGAAAGAAATGCATCAAGAGCTTCTCATCCTTCGTAAGGACATCCTCCTATAGTAATACCTCAAATGAGTTTTAGGACAAGAGTTGCCCTTGTACTTTGAAAGCTCTGGGATTTTGAATTTTGGAGGAATCTTCACTCCTTGAACCAATCCCAAGTTGGCCATGTCGAAACCAAAACATCCCGATTCTCAAAGGCTTGCATGCGCCCTCGAGCATCTTCAACTTCCGATCGCCGGTCGGCTCTTCCACATTGGAAAACCAATCCTCAAAATTATCCTCCTCAACCGGGAGCAGAATCAATAGTCCTTCCGCTGGAGGAATCCATCTAGGCTCTGGCTGCTGGCGATGTGTGGGAGTAGGCGGAGGAGGAACCACCGAAGCGTGATTCATTTGAGCAGCTTGATTCTCTCCGGTAAGATCCCCAAGACCGGTGTTGACCTCCAAGCTAATTCCGGACAAAGCATTCCCATGAGGGGGAGGAACAACTGCGGCTTCCTCGAGTGGTCAGCTGGCCTCACAACGTAGCTCTCAACTCCTCTTGTTGCAGAGCCATGTTTTGAATTATCTCCATCAATTGCCCTATACGAGTATCCATTCTTGTCCCCAGGGCAGCCATGTCAGCTTCCATCTTCTCCATTAATTTCTTCAAGTTACTTCTTGTCGGGTAACGATGAAGGACGAAACCTGTAGTCTCTCGTCTGTGGAGAAGAAAATCAACGGAAGAAGTAAGATGACTGATCTCAATACCCTGCCATGTATGATATGTTATGGGAGTATGTATGCACGCCCATGATATTTTTGCGTACATTTTATTTTCAGGGACTCTTTGAAGACTCGTTAGTTAACAATAAACATTAGAGAAAAAACTGATTAAACTGCAATTCGACGAAATCTCATAGAAACTCAAAGTGTTAGTTGTGACTACAAGGCTGTTCAAGCTCAAATAGAGCAATAAGATTCGTACTGGAATTTAAATCATTACATTAATAATTAGATTCAAATATTCAAATAAGATAAATGGCTAAAAACTAGAAATGTTGTCCACGACGAGCCTTCAAATCTCTAGTTTCCGCCTTGAACCTGTTCACCACCTCTTGACAGAGGAAGAGGAAGTCACTCACAGCAGGAGGTATCGAGTTGCCTTCGAGGTCTTCTAGGGCCGACCTGAGCCTCCAAGGTACGTCGACAATCAAACGGTTACACATGTCGACCATTCCACTGTACTTCCAATAGAAATGCCCATTCTGCTCTTCTAGAAAGGACACCAGTTCATCCTTCTCATCTAACAGACGATTCAGCTTTTGGATCTCATCAATCCAACCTTGGCACTGCTCTCTAAGGCCTTCGTAAGCATCCCTATTGCTATCTCTTTCTTCCCTCGCAATGTTCAGCTCTTGAATTTTTTCAGCTAATTCAATTGCTTCTAATTCTCGGGCGATGCAGATTTCTTCTTTAGCAGTTACCTCATTTTCTAGCATTTTATTGGTTCGTGCTAGAGAAGCTTCTAATTTTGAAATCTTGGCTTCGAGACGTGCTTTTAATGCTCTCTTTTCTTCAATGGCCTTTTCTTCATCTAGATAAGCCTGGCCCTTTGTTCTGAGGCCTTCATTGTCGACGGAGGTCCCTTGCCCCACTTGCAGCACTCCTCAAGTTCTCAGAACATCTCATCAGGAGCTCTTCATCCTTTTCATTCTGTCTTCTTCTTCCCTCTAATTCTTCTTTCACCTCCTTGAGGTTAGCCTCCAAATTTTCAGCTCTGAGAAAATGCGAATTAGAGCTTTGTAGCTCAACCTTTCCTCCTCCATCTTTCCGATTTCAAGCCTCATATTCTCCTCTATTGGCACATGAGTGATTACAGTTCGGGATGATCAAAGGGTACCTCCACAAAGTAAGGCACTTGATTTCTTGGACTCTCTATCACCCATGGCGATAAGATCTTCCATCAATTCCGCCCTCTTGATTAACTCTCGCTTTCCCTATGGATTTGACCCCAAGCTCTTCGGATCTTCAATACTATGTCCTTTTACCAAGTTCGTGCACAATGAAGCTTTCCAAGTGCTCAAGCCTTGGTTCATTCTCCATTGGATACCCCAATTGTCTTGTCGCAAGTCTTGGGTTATAATTGATGCAACCCATAGACCCAATCAAAGGAACATTAGAATATCCACCACAGTGAGTGATAATATCAACGAATCCCCAACCTGGAGAATGCCACATCACACCATCGGCTGTTAGTGAAGCCAATTTTTGAGACCAAGATAAGCTCCTCAGGATCTTCTCCCACGGTCCACTTTGAGGCATATGAGAGGTCAACCATAAATACAGCAGTGGAGAACAACATAGAACCACCCCTCGCTTCTTCAGATTTCTCTCATGGAGATGGTAAAGAACATCAGCCAACAGTGCAGGAACAGGGTTCTTCGACATGAATATGCCAATAGCAGACGGGCTCAAGTAACCAATTTCATTAGTTGGAAACAAAACCACCCCAAAGATGAGCAAAGAAAGTATGGAGCTGAAAGCCGGCCAATCGTCTTGAACACTCAAACTTGACAACTTATCTTCCAAGTTTTGCCTAAGAATACCTTGGTCTGTAATCCAAGGTGCCACCTCCCTTACAGGAAGAAACAAGGCAGCAGCTACCTTAGCCTTATCTAGGTCTTGCCCTATGTTGAGGAAAGGAATGTCGTCCTTCAAAGGCCAATTAAGGATTCTCTCGAACTCTTCAATTGTAGGAACGAGCTGAAAGTCTTGGAATGTGAAGCATCGAAGAGGAGGATCATAGTACTTTGCCGAGCAATCAAAGCTTCCATGTCCACATTGGTAGTCAAAAGATCTAGGATGTTCCCAAACCTTTTCCCAAAATAAGCTCTACTGACAGGCGGAATTCTTTCACTTTGAGTTATCAACTTCCCCAACTTCAGTTCTTTGAATTTGAGACAAGGAACGATCTTCACAGCTTGATTCATTCTTCCTTTCGCCATCGCACCAACAAAATCTATAAGGTTCCTGAAAATAAAAGTTATATGCTAAATGGTTTTGTGCAAATGTATGCAATGCATGTTGCAAATTAAATAGAACTGTTCATAGGATCGGCCGGTCATGGTTTCACGCTCACCCAACAATTCCCGGTAAGGCTAATCTTATGTTTTTGGCTAAATGTTTCTTGGGGTCTCAGATCCCTTTACAAACACTATCATCGCGAGAGGCCTACATGGCGATAGTATTTGTAAAGTATACCCCAAGAAACTCTTAATGGGATGCTCGAAATCCAACATTTGAGCGTTTTGGTCTTGGTTAGGACAACATGAACAAACTTAGAGTTATAGGTCATTTGTCCAAAGATTGATGTCCCGCTAACGCGGGCCAACAACCTCCTTAAAACAACCAACTCTAAGCCGGAGCCTTCGCTTCGGGCCAAAAAGACAATGGAGTCAAGTGGACCTAGGCTACGCAACCCCTCTATTCCTAAAAGGTGACCTAAAAGCCTGGGTAGTGGGCTTATCTATGTACCAATGCCCATGAATTCCCATCACAATAATATATCAACAGATTAATATACATAAAGTGTAAGGAGAATAATAAGCAATAAACAATAGATAAGCATAAAGAAGAAAGCGATAAACAAACACACAAACATGCGAAGAACTAAACTAGGGTTGACTCGCTTAGTCAAAAAAAGTTTTAAAAATTTTCTCCCCAGTGAAGTCGCCAACTGAAGCAACTCGATTTTCAAAAATCATTTAAATGAATTTTCAAAAACAATGAAATCGCCACCTAATTTTATTTGTTCTAGAAAGAACGGGGAAATATAGATAAAACCCACAAAAATTGGATAAGGCGGTCTACAAGACCAAAAAGGATGGATTCGGGAGTCGATTACGCAAGAGGAAGGTATTAGCACCTCTTACGTCCATCGTACTCGAAGGGACCCATTTAGTTCAAAATGTGTTTGTGTGTATGTATCCGCTAATTTCTAAGTTATGAATAAAAAAAGAAAAGGGGTTTGTTTATTTATTATTTTGAGTTTGACACGGTTTCGAAACCGCGTGCCTACGTATTCCCTCGCAATGGGAAAGTCAAAACTCCGTAGTTCTTGTTGAAAATGTCTTGGATTGGTTGTGTTGATTTTAATTGAAATGTTTTGATTTTGATAATCGCATATGAGCGAAAAAGATTTGAATGGGTTGAATTGATTTTAATGGTAGATGACAAGTACCAAACGCCGGGATACCCTCTAACGATTCGATACTCGAGATTGGTGATTGAGGTCAACCGATCTTCTCTCATCCAAAATCTTTATTATGAAAGGAGTGAGGTGAAACAAAGTTCACTTTTTATTAAGTGTTATGGAATAAAGTATTTAAGTCATTGGGTTTCCCTTTAATGGCCCAAATACTTTACATTTTAATTAAATCGTCGGGCGAACCTCTAACAATTTAATTAAGTACCATAACACTATTTTTGACTTGAAAGTGTGTTGAAAATTGCGGCGTTGGACGTAGAGAAATGATATTTCGGGTTATGATTAACCAAGTATATGGACTTGATTAACCTCGTGAGGATAGGTGCTCCTATCCCCAACCATGAGACCCTGGTGCATGGTGATTGGTATATGGACCAATTGTTTTTCGGGTTATGATTAATCAAGGCAACGAGGGCCTTAATTAACCTCGTGAGGATGGCCATGCCCATCCCCAACCATGAGACCCTTAGAGAATTTGGTGTGGGTAACCAAAAATAAGAGAGAGGAGGCGTTGTTGTTTTTATATTAGTGTAAGAGCGGAGTGTACAATCGCGTAATAAACAAACAAGCGGATAATGTAATAGCGAAAAATAAAAGAAAATAAATTAACACACAATACAAATCGGAATTTAAATAATTATTAGTATAGATATTTTTTTACTTGATAAAAAATCAACTAACAATTTAATTGATAATTCAACAAATAAAAAACTACCATATACCAAATATTATTTAATACATCATTATAAAAAAGGAACTTGCATAATATTGAATTTAAAGAGAGGTTTAGAAATGGGCCTGATTGGAGCTTTAATCGAGGGTGAACAAAAATCGAGCCCAAGCCCAAAACAATCTCTTGGATCCTGTGAGTGCCTTCGTGGATCATGTTGTGTTCTCGCCATTACGATCGGGATCTGGACTTCAAAAGATCTGGTGGCTTTGATGCAGGAGGGTGCAAAATAGATACAATACACATATATACACCAGATTTCAAACAGGCCACACAGGTGGTGACAAGTGTCACCACCTGAACTAAACAACACATCTTAACACTAAATATCCTATTAAACTATATTAATCATATTTACTAAATAGTTAAAGTATTAACCATAGAAACATATATATAATAAATAAAAAGTACCTAAACTAAAGTTTTTTTTTTTATATATATAAAGAAAAAAGAAGAACTAAGCATTTAATCTTAATTATATTTGACATTAAAACTAACTAAGCCATTTTTCATGATAACACTAACATAATAATAAAAACAAAAACAGATTTTATATATTTATAAAAAGGAAATAAAAAAAAACCAGTTTTTTAATTAGCAACAAAAGGGACCAAAAAAGTTTATAAACTAAAAAAAATTATTGTCTTATAAAATAAAAACCAAAAAAAGTTTTTTCTTTTTAAAACTAAAACTAATATAGTTTATGAATAAAAAACAAAAAAAAAATCAATTTTAAGACTTATACTAAGGTTAGTTCCCTTACAATCTAATCCATTTAAAATATAAATCTGCTCTCTTTTAGGATTTAACATTAAACTAAAAAAAAAAAGGAAAAGTTAAGTTATTTCTAATTAGTGATTAACTATGAACGAACAAAACTAGTACAGGAAGAACAAATTGAAAACACTCACTCTCTTCCTCATTCTCTCTCGACGCCGCCGCACTCTCGTTCCCTCATGAACTCCGACGACTTCCAGAACAAAACCAACGCGAAGCTTACTGTTACTCTCTCTTAGTCGTCGCCGCTCATCTCTCGTCGGCGTTCCATCTCTCTCTCTCTCTCACTCGATCTGTTCCATTCTCTCGTTCGCGACCGCTACTGAGATATCTCTCGATCTCTCTGTTCTCTCTCTCGATCTATACCTCTGTTGTTGTTACCGGTTTTCTGATATTTTTTAACTGTTTGTGATTTCGATTTTACAGATCCGCTGGGAACGGAAAGGGGGGAAAAACGGAACCCTAAATCCTAATTGGTGAAAACGGTGCTGTCAGAGGGAAAATACATGATGAAAGCGTGACAAAACGAAAAGAAAATGAGCCATGGTGGTGATTCAGAGATCGGGATGGCGGTGGATGGCGACCTGTGGCCGCAACCCCGATGAGATCTCTCCTTTTTTACCTTGTGTTCTGCTTCTTCCTCGTTTTCGCCTTCTGAAGGGTTTCTTTCTGGAAAATGATGAGTTCTTTTTTCTAGATGGGTATTGTTCTGTGTTTGGTTTCCTGGTTTTTTGGCTTGACAGTGTTAGTATGCGGTTAGGGTTCTTGACTTGAGGAATTTCGGCTAGGGTTTTCTGGTTGTGAACAGTTGCTGCCTTTGTGTTATAAACTTGAATGCCTTTATACTGTCAGAACTTAGGGTTTTGGTTGTTCTGATCTTTGAAAAACAAGGCCTTCCCAATGCTTGATGGGCTTGCATCATTTTGTATTGGGCTGATAATTTTGATTTTTTCTGGCTGTTTGATGTTGTTTTGCTGCTATGTACTCTGATATCTTGGTTGTGTAATGATGTTTGTGGTAAAACTTGCCCGAAAAGACGTATACCCTTGCTGCCCTGTATAAGGTTACAGTACTGTCATGCCAAAACTGCTTTTTATAACTGCTTTTCCTCATCTTCTTTCCACACCTCCTATTGTGAACCAAGGGTACCCTTGAGGATTTGCAATAGTGAGCTTTACGACCGATGATTTGTACATGAGGCCCCGGTTTTGATCGAAACCCCTACACAACCTGATTCCGGAAAGAAAATCCTAATGATGATTTGAAAACAATGCATTTTGCTTATGCTTATGTTTGAAATCTTTGATCATTTGCTAATTATTTCTTTTCTCTTTTTCATATAACTCGGGCATTGGAATGATGAAAGCAAAGTGGCGAGGACGAACCCTAGTGAGGCCTTGGCACAACAATCAAACATGGATAAAAGCATACTTGAAAGAATCGATGGGAAGGCTTGAAGATGAAGTCAAGGATACATCCATGAAGAAACTTGCAGCTTAGAGGATTTACAATTGATTTAGAACACATTAGTATTCAAATAGGAAACTTTGTAACTTATACTCAAAGATTTGATAAGTTGTAAATACATGTATTTTGATTTGTCCTTATATTCTTGTACAACAAAACCTTAGAGTAATTCGAAACTCTTGGATTTTCATGAATGCAAAATTTGAGAACTATGTATCAACATGAGTCTTTAGCCTTAAATCTTTGAACACTACTAATGTGATCTTCATTGTTGTAGCATTTTGTGCATGAAAGTTGAAAATTGTGTATGAAAGTTAAGAATTCGTGATGAACCAAACATTTCAAAAAATGGTCATGAACCAAAATTAATTTGGTTAAAACCAACCAAGATTAACACATACGCCTAAAATCCCAATCAATCCACGATTCCAATCCGTATTCTTGCATTAAACGAGTAGTAACACGGTTGTTGCATTTTTAGAACTTGAACCCTTTAGTATGCAAAACTTGAGAATTAAACTCTATTTGCAAAACTTGAGAATTAAACTCTAAATACAAAGATGGTTTGGTGGCTTAAACTTCAGAAACACTCGAATCCTTTTGAATTTCCCGGCCACAAAACTTCTATGTTAATCCGTTCGTAGAAAATCGGAGCCCTTTGCTACTTGAGACAAAAATTGAAACTCTAAGTTTCAAACAAAACTCTTGATTGAAAACCTTAGTCGACTTGTCGGTTTCATGATTCTTTTAAGAATTGAGCGATAGATTCCACTTGAAATTAATGGAATTATTACCGCGTTCCAAATTGAACCATACTCGGTAGTAGAAAGGTTGAAACAAAAAATGAATTCCATAAGGAAACTTTCGATTTTCTCAAAGAATGCCTTGAATCTTGCGCGATGAACACGATCGAAAAGATCTAAACATGTGGCAACTGGCCATTCGCAAATCTTGTAGACAAGTCCTCTGGATGAATATTTCACATACATCAATTATTGCCAAGAACGAACACAGTCGACGAGCAAGCCAAACGTACTAGAACTTGTATTGTTGATCAATAAATGGATAATCATAATCCACCCTTCTACATCTTGAACAATGAACTCGAAACAACAGCAAAACCCAAACTCGTGATGAATTGATCTCCTGAATCAGGAGGTAATGACATTCAAAATAAATAGACTTCCGCCGCTTCATCAAGAACAGACCGTTCAATTCCACAATCGAACATCAAGCCCCGAAAATCCATAGATACGAACGGATAAGATTTAACATTAAACCTCGTCATTTTCAAATATCCCAGATTGGTCGAAAACACCACGCCTTTTCTGCTTAAAAGAGAAATCTTTGGGAATCAACTCCAATCCGTAACAATAGACCCACCGATATGAATGCATGTAAGTGTTATGATAAATGCGAAGCCTAAACCAGATAAAACCGAGATAGGAGGGCAAATTTTGGGGTGCAACAAGGAGCCATTTTGATCTGATTGTAACCGGAGAAACCATCCATGAAGGAGAAAACTTTATGTTGAGCGGTGTTGTCGACTAGAACATCGATGTGTGGAAGTGGAAAATCGTCTTTCGGACTCGCTTTGTTCAGATCTCTGTAATCCACACACATTCGTACTTTGCCATCCTTCTTAGGTACGGGTACCACGTTTGCAACCCACTGCGGATAAGAAGTAACGGCTAGGAAACCGGTGTTGAACTGTTTCATGAATTCGGCTTTGATTTTCTCAGACATCTCGGGACGCATACGACGAACCTTCTGTTTCACTGGGAGAAAACCATCTTTTGTCGGTAATCGGTGTACCACAATATCAATGTCTAAACCTGACATGTCTTCGTATGACCAAGAAAAAACCTCGATATAGTCTCATAGCATCTGAACCAATCTCTCTTTGACACTGCTCTCAAGACCCGCTCCTATCTTGATCTCTTTTCTGTCTTCATTAGTACCTAGATTCACAACCTCAACTGGCTCTTCGTGTGGTTGTATAACTCATTTTTCTTGCTGTAGCAGTCTGACAAGTTCTCCTGGCACTTCACAATCTTCCTCACCTTCATCTCGGCTTGGTAGATCGGATTATCGAAGTCATATTTAGCAATAGCAAAGTTGTTATCAACGAGATTCAGAGTGATTCTGCAGTGTATCACGTGGGTGTATGTAAGAACACATAGCTTTTCAAGGGGTGATAAAGTAAAAGAAAGAAAACAACACTAAAATGCAAAAGTCCAATGATTTTATTGAATGAAAATATGCAAATGATAGATAATAACCCTCACAAACGAGCCATGATGCCCCGGGCAAGGCACTAGGCTTTAAAGTTTATTGTTCAAAGCATGGAAAACGAAAAGCATAACAGAAAACAAAAGTAATTACTCTTTTCTAAAGGAGATTGGTATGACTTCTTGGGTATTCCAATTGCTGAGTCCGTTGTTGGGAGTTGGGAAGATCCACTTGCTGATGTCAAAGTCGTATTCGTTGTCTTCTATAGCATGGACTCCATTCTTGCTGATGCGGAAGGGAAGTTGGCCGACACGTTCGCGGCGTATCATCTTCTGACCTTTGGTGGCGAAGCCTAAACCGGTCTTGTTAGATTTGAAAGGAAGATCGGGGAGCTGACCCCAAACAGTACTACCTCCCTCTTCAACTGCAGCTTGAGCATCCTTCAGCGAGGCCATCCTAGGCGGAACTTGTGTAACTTCAGGAGTGACAAGGGAGTCAACAGGCACGACTCTTGGAACTGTTTCGAAAGCTTGACAGGGAGTCTCGAAGAGTTCACCCTTCATCTCGAGATATCGGAATGACTGTAGATGACTGACCATGTATTCCTCTTCACCACATACTGTAACAACCTTCTCCTTCACCGGGGTACTTCAGCTTCTGATGCAAGGTAGAGGTAACAGCGCCTGCCCCATGTATCCAAGGGCGTCCAAGTAGACAAGAGTAAGCTGGACGGATGTCCATGACAAAGAAAGTGGAGTCGAAAGTATGGGAACTGACTTTAACAGGCAGAACGAGCTCTCCAAGTACTGTTCGCTTAGAACCATCAAAAGCTCTCACAATTATGTCACTGGGCTTCAAGACCAATCCTTCAACATCAAGTCGGTCGAAAGCACTCTTCGGTAAGATATTCAGAGCCGAACCGGTATCGACCAAAACATGAGACAATGTAACGCCCTTGCACTCAACAGAGATGTGCAAGGCTTTGTTGTGTTTCCTTCTGGCAGGAGTCAAATCAGCATCAGAGAAACCTAGGCCGTTGTTGGCAGCCAGGCTTGCAATACAAACTTCAAACTGATCAGTAGTAGTGTCTTGCGGTATGTGAGCATTCTTCAGAAACTTCACTAAGGCTTTAGCATGAGCCTCAGAGCACAAGAGCAGAGCAAGCATGGAGATCTTGGACAGAGTCTGTCCCAACTATTCCACAACATTGTAGTCACTCTTGTTGATGATCTTCAGAATTTCCTCCATTTCTCGTTTGGAGGTGTCTTCAGCAACTTCCTTTGGTACTTCTGTTTGAGCAGGATGCGTCACTGGTTCTTTCCCTCTAGTTTCGGGAGTTGGTTCAATAGCTGGAATGCGAGCTGGAGTCGTAGTGTCTTTTGGAGGAGAGATCTCTAGAGAAAACACTCTTCCGGTTCTGGTCACCTTACTTGATCCAGTGGTGTTGTCAATGTCAAGAATGGTAGCTTCAACTGTAAGATCCTCAATGGTCAGAGGGTCTTGCTTGACGCCATGATAGTAAACTTCAACTCCATAGTTCCACGGTATAGCTTTGTTAGAGGAATATGGAACTGGTCTGGGAGAAGTGATGATGAGAGGTGCCACTCTAGGTACAGGATCAGCAGAGGAAATCCTTATTGTGTTTACATCAGCATAGTCTTCTGGGAAATTGTCCCCCCATCCGGTTGTCTTAACATCTTCAATAGGAATCTTGTAGCTCTCAAGAATAGTGTACTTTACCATGTAATCGAAATTTCCACTTGGCTGCCCCAAGGTATCCTAGACTTTTGGTACGATTTCGCTCACATCTTTGATCTTCAGATTCTTAGACAAGTCTTCACACAACTTCTCCATAGGTGAAGGTTTCAGAAATAGAACTTCTCAGTTATCCATCATGCACTGAATACGTCTCCTCATCCAAGCACAACCGCCAGGTGTAGATGGGCACCAACGACAATTCTCTGGGCATCCTGGATTGACACCGGCTTGCAGCAAATTCTTCTTAATAGTCATTAGAGGAATAGTTAAATCATCTATGTTGAAAACATAAGAGTTCTTGTCAATAGCATTGGAACTTTTGCCATGGTTAGGCATAGACGCGTTGATCACATTCGGAGTCTCAACAGGAGGATCAAATTCAATCTCTTTAGCTTCAATCATGTCTTGAATCTTGTTCTTCAGAGCCCAACAATCATCAATGTTATGTCCTGGGCTGTTGGAGTGGTAAGCACACTTGGCATTAGGATTGTATCTTGGAGAGGAAGTGTTGATGTTTTGAGGAGGATCCCTCAAGGTAATTAGTTATGCTTTCAACATGTGTTGCAAGGCTTGCGACAATGGCATGTTGATCTTCGTAAACTATCTTCGTGGCGCGTTCTGGTTACGCGCGCTATCTCGCTGAGGTTGCGCTGATGTAGGACTGGAGATCACAACTGCCCCCACAGATTGAGCACGGTCGGTCTCGGCTTGGCTTTTCTGACCATACACAGCATTGGCTTCTTTCTTACCACCAAAAGATCTCTTCGCAGCATTTGAAGATGACTTTACCTGAATCTTTCCGCTCTTGATTCCAGCTTCAATGCGCTCTCCTGTAAGTATCAGCTCGGTGAATCCGGATGAAGAATTTCCAATCAGATGATTGAAGAATGGGCCTGTCAGTGTTCCCATAAACATATCAATCAATTCCCTATTGGACAAGGGTGGTTGAACTCTGCTTGCTAGATCTCTCCATTTCTGAGCATATTCTTTGAACTTCTCATCACGACCCATAGACATACTCTGTAGTTGCATGCGAGTGGGTGCCAATTCAACAATGTACTGGTACTGCTTGTAGAAAGCATCTGCTAAGTCATTCCAGGTATGAATGTGGGTACTCTCTAGCTGATAATACCACTCCAACTGAGCTCCAGACAACTTTCTTGAAAGAAATGGATCCACAGTTTCCTGTCATCAGTGTGAGGATGGATCTTCTGAACATAGGACTTCAAATGCAGCTTCGGACAAGAAATTCCATCATACTTGGCAAAAGTAGGAACCTTGAACTTGCGAGGAATCACCACACCAGGAACAAGACTCAGATCATCAAAATTCAGCCCAGACATCTTCAGATTTTCCACAGCATTCAGACGGTCTTCAAGTTGTTTGTACTTGTCATCTTCAAAAGAGTACTGCTCGCTCTCATAGCCTTCCGCTTTGTTCTCAGGCTCATGCTGGTCTTCTTCGTTGCGCTTGACACTTCCCTCAGTTTCGATACTCTTATCTGAGAACTCTATCCGGCTGACCACTTTAGGACCACCTTTGTGACGTCTGCCCATGTTGAGAACACCAATGACTCTCTTCTTCTTGTTGATGAGCTTCTTCAGATCTTCTTGGCCTTGGACCAAGATGGTAACCACTTCCTGGAACTGAGCATTCTGAGCCTGAAGATCTTTAACAGTCTGTTCAAGAGTCATTTTTCTGCTAAAATAAATAGCGAGAAAATGAGAAAACCGATTTTCAATGTACCTGTTATGAAATGTTATTCCATGATATGCAATGTTTATGCAATGCAATGTGTTCAAGGACCTTAGGAATTTAAATTTGTTAAACAAACATGAACAAACTTTATTAGCTTCTTTTTATTCTCTTTTTTTTTTAAGTACAAAAGATAGTTCGGAAAAATAAAAGAACAAAAATCCTAAAGCTCTAAGTCTCCCATGGGCGCTTCCTTTTGGTGTTGAAGTAGGCGTTGATGTTCCGCTCCTCGTGAAGTAGCTTTGTCAACTCTTGTACCTTCTTCTCGCTTGCATAGCACTGAGCTTCGAATGTATCCCTTTCTTTTTTTAGTTGAATCCAGGATCTCTTCAAGTCTTCAAAATCAGTAGGCATGTCGAGATGGAGAATGATAGGTACGTCACCTATAGCAACAGGTTCCATAATTACTGGTAACACGGGTGTAAATGGCATCATGAGGTTTTGAGCTCGAGCTCGCACCCATTTGAGGTAAGGTTCCCAAGGAATGGAGTTTTGGTGCCCTAAAGTCTTGGTATCAGTCTTCTTTACCATGCCCCAAGCGTGTATGAACCTTCGTCTGTAATTCTGGAGATCGTGGTTGTAGTCGAACACAATATCTTGGAGAAGTATATCACGAGGACCATCTCTTCGAGCATAACCAAACTGACGTAGAGCTAGAGAAGGGTTGTAAGTGATACCTCCCCTTATGCCAAGGAGTGGTACATTAGGGAATTCTCCACAACGCTCAATGAAAATGAAGTCCTTTTGAGAGAAAAGGCACCAACGGATATCTGAATGGGAGAGTGACATTAGCCTTTGAGACCAATTCAACCTTTGCTTGTTCTTCAAAACTGATTGAGGAAGGTGCAAAATAAACCACCTGGAAAGTAACGGTATGCAACATATGAGAGTTCCTTGTCTTTTGATAGTACGAGTGTGGAGAGTGTCTCCAAGTAAAGTAGGCACAGGATTACGAGTGAGGAATATCTTGATGGCGTTCACATCTATGAGCTGATCCGAGTTAGGAAATAGAACCAAACCATAGATTAGCAAGGCCAAGATGTCTTCGAATGCATGGAAACTCATAGCTTTGAGGAATTCTCGGGCTTTCTTCATTAGGAACTTAGCAAGTAAACCTTTAACTCCGCTTCTTGTTTCTCAATTGGCTTCAATGTCTGAGCGCTTTAGATGTAGCGCTGATGCGATGTCTTCGTACCTAGGAACCTTTTCTGAACCGGTGAATGGCATTTGGTCAAGAATAGTTATCCCAAGTAGCTTAGAGAACTCTTCCAAGGTAGGAACCAACTGATAATCTGGGAATGTAAAGCAATGGTGTTTCGGATCAAAGAACTGGAATAGGACATGCATCATATCTTCTTCAAAACTGGAGATAACCAAGTCAGGTAGATAACCATGTCTTTTGACGAACTGAGTATGATCGGGAATTTCTGAAACCAATTCTTTGAGCTGAGAAGGTATACCCATGAAGTTGATTCGGATAGTCTTTCTAGAAGCCATAATCCCTACAAAACAGAGCAAAGATAAATCCCTAGGTCCTTGAAATAGTTAGAAATGATATGCAATGCGATGATGTCATGATGTCATGTTTAGCAAGCACAAACAATTCACACAATAGCCCAAGGTTTAAGGCTTGCATGAAGTATAGGTGTCTACCCGACCAAAGTTTGAGTTGGTTCATCCTGTCCTATAATAGTAACCGGGTTCTAGGAATCTCATATCATTGATCTTTCTTGTAGGCGTTTATTTCAATACGACTACCAAGTGGTCGACCGAAAATATCCCAAAACTCTGATCTTAATGAGCGTAGCATCGAGTATCAGCCAACCTCGGTCTGCACCAAAATCGGCCATCTCACTACCTTCTAATGGCCAAGATGGGTCAATTAGGGTTCTAAAAGTCGAGTTAGTGCTGATGACACCACGCAGAAGCCAAATACTATCCTCAACTTGGAAATGAAGAGTATCAGGACATCCAAAGTATCACACTAACGTAGCCATCATGTTGACCGTTTCGGTATACGCCTATCGGTCGCGACGATCTATTGCTACTTACCTAAGGAAACCTAGATCCGGGTGTAGGATCCCCCATAAATATAATACCCAAGTAAACCTTAAGATAAAGCATACAAGTCAAACAGAAAGCAGTAAAAATGATCTAAAAATCCATAAGGTATTCTCTCTTTAGGGTGTTTCCTCAGCAGAGTCGCCAGTTCTATAATACGGTGGGAGAACTGACTTTGAGAATTTGCTTTGCTTTTTATCGCAAAATGTTGCGGATAGCAAGAGTCGCCACCGACTTTTCTTTTATCCAATTAAGGGAAGGTGAAAAGAACAGAAAAATACCTTCGTTAGATTCTGAGTAAGGGAGAAGGTTATGAAAAGGGAAGGTATTAGCACCCCTTTCCATCCATAGTTATCTACGGACTCTTAGTTGCTTTTTAGGTCACTTTAAAAAAATCGCTTTCTGTGTGTTTGACAAAAAATGTTTTGAAAAGGCATTTCGCTTTGACTTTGTAATGATTCATGTAGGAATGTATACAAAGTGTTCGGAAATGTTTCGTTTTGAAAAGAGTTTGAACTTTGACAAAAGTGTGTGGTGTGAAAAGTATTTGGTTTGAGCAAGCAGCTAAAAGTCTTATTACCTACTAAGAATGGTCGTTTTCGTGTTATTTTATGTTCCTTTAGAATAGCGCTATCCATACCATTAGTTGGTAGGTAACCCTATTCGTTGGATGTAGAAGGGACATTCGAAGGGACATCGGATGGTTATAGAAGGCAACTTGTAGGAAGTATCCTAGCACATTCGAAGGGACGATCATCACTTTTCGTAGGCAACAATCGAGGGACAAGATCATGTTTTCGTAGGCCACGTCGAGGGACTCATGATCTTTGATTCGAAGGGACTATGATGATATGTTTTGTAGGAAACGGTGTTAGGATACCTCTACGTTCGAGGGACTTGACCATTTATTCGAAAGGCAACAAGAGAGAATTACCCTAAGGGGTGCATGTGTGAAAGAGTGTGTCAAATTCAGATATTTTATCTTGGAATTAGAGGTGATCTATATTCTTTTTTTTATCTTGCCATACACGCCTAGTTACTAGCAGTTTATAGGGTGCAGAAAATAAATTGCGGAAAGTAAAGTGCGGAAAAGTAAATGTCCTACGCTATTACATGGCTTTGGGGCAGTTACATAATAGGAGTGCAGAAAGTAAAATCCTAATTAAACTATTACATCCCGTGAGCAGTTACATAATATTGGAAAAGAATGCGAGAAAATAAATCCTAACTATTACAACCTGTAAGCAGATACATAATAATCGGAAAATATAAGAAGTTCGCATAAAAGAAAATATGTTAGTAAAAATAAGATTTTTGAATGAGGAAAAATGTTTTTGGGTTAGCCGTGATAATTAGATGATAGAGTAATTTTTTGGGAATTTTCTGGATTGGTTTTGATGGAGAAAAATAATTAAAAGTCAATCTAATGGTTAATTAACAATTAATTAAAATATGCATGCAAAAATATTAATTTTAATGTCAGAAATTAAATAAACATTTTTCTGATTAAGATACAAAAAGAAAATATTTTTGGTGATTTTTTAATGCATGAGAAAATTATTTGAAAAGAGTTAAATTAAAGGGAAAATAATATGAAAAGAAAATAGAAAAATGTTAGTTTTGGAAAAGTGTTAAAAAAATAAGTTGCTAAGCCAGGGATCGAACCCCTGACCTTCCTTTCACATGCACGCGCCTTTGCCACTGGACCAACCTGCGTTTGGTGTTAGTAATATGAAACAAAACAATTTTAAAGGAAACTAAGTTCTGATTGCCAGATCACGCGCCAAAACTTCATCTTCCTCGTTTGAATATTCAAACCTATAGCGACGGTTTTGGTTCGTTGCTAAAGGCTTTACCAACGGATTATCCGTAGCTATAAGACCTGCAATTTTCCAAAACTCATAATACGCAATATAAATGAAAAGTAAAGACATGGTTCAATTGCAATCAAGCTCCTGATCACGAATATGTCCTTAGATTTGGCCAATTTTCCTTGGATCGATGGATCCCAATTCGAAGCTTTGAAACCCTAGCAATGGCATAACACGATCCTGGTGTCTAAACTCAAATCGATCTATACAGAAACATTCCAAACATCAAAACGAACAAGAATATGCAATCAAAATGTATTTATAACGCATGAATCATAGAAATAGAAATTGGATAAAAGTTGTGCAAACCGTGAGTGCAATTTCGTGATTCTTGATGTTTTTGTGATCTGTAAGGGTCTGGAACGGATCAATGAACCTCCAGGAACGTGTTTGAGTGCTTAGAATTGTCTAAATCGAAACAAAACCAAGGCTGCAAGTTGCTTGAGAGACACAGATTTTTTGAGTTTGATTAGGGTTCTTAGAGGCAGAATTTAAGTCCTTTGTTCATGTGAATGCATTGTGTATATATAGTAGATGGATTTAGGTCAAGAATCATGAGGAAATAATGTACCAATCAATGAGAAAATATTTGATTTGGTATAAAACCAAATATTTCCTTTTTGATCAAATTTTAATCAATTCTCTTGCCAATTAATGCCAATTTCGAATTTTCCAGCTTGGGAGGTTTGCTTGGACCTCAAGAATGAGAGAAAAATCCAATTTGCATTTAATTTTGATTTTCTACCTTTTATTTTAATTTAATTGGATTTTAAATGATTAAAATCCAAAATAAATAGAAAATAAAAGATAAAATTCGTGGCCTTGGGCTTGGAGGTTCCAAATCAGCTGAGGAACAAGTTTGAACCAAGAAAAGTTAGGCCCATTTGCAAAATTTTGGAATTTGACAAGTATTTCTCTTTGTGCACCTCTTCAAAAATGCTCAACTTGTGCAAGGTGTATCTTGCTCAATTTTTAACGTTTTTGGGTGTTCTTAGACTTTTTAGAAAGCTCAATATGTCCTATAAACAACCTCTTTGGTTTCATCTCAATTGGAGTTTCCATGCTCAATAAAACGTCTTTACAAAAAGTTGACTTTTTGTTGACTTTGAAAATGACATATAATGTTTTGATCCATATCTTCCAAATGAAGCATTTTCTGACCAAGCTTATGAGACATGAAGTTGTAGAGAATTTAATTCTCTTCAAAATAAGAGGTGGTGGAAATTTTTTTGATAAAGTATGAGAAAGTTATGCTCAGTCAAAGTTCTGTTGACTTTTCCTTCAAAAATCCTAATTTGGAAAGTTTGACTTTTGATCAAATCTTGAGTTTTCTTGATGAATCATGATCAACCCTTGATCAAATGATGAATGTCACTTCAAAATATGGATGTTGACCAAAAATCATGTTGACCACGAGTCAAATTGTCTCGCAGAAACTTGACTTGTAAGGCTTGAAACTTGACATGGAGATTTTTTGAAGCATATGAAGAGGCCTGGTGATCATTGGAGAAGTTGGGAACCACCTTGATCTGAGAATTGCCAAACCCAAGTTTGGGTTAATTGCTTAGGAGAGGGTTTGTCTGGTCAACCCTTGTGAAATCCTTGTGTATGGATATGAGAAATGTCTTGAGAAGTAGGAGGGAAAATTTTGGGGTATGACATATACACATGTTCCTTGGCTTGTGCGCATACGCGTACGTTCTATTGTCTGTTTGCGTGGTTTTCTTGCAGGTACCATTGTTTGGAACGTGTATACACATGTTCTTTGGCTTGTGCGCATACGCGTACAGTCTATTGTCTGTTTGTTGGAATTTCCAGTCTCTTACAAGTGTCATTACTTTGGATGTGTATGAACGCGTATTCCGCTTGCTTTTGATACCTTGAGTATTTCTCACCGGTTTACTCTTATTGTGTGGTTGCAGTACTTGAAATTTTCCAGAGTATTCTTTAGCTCGCAGTGCTCTTCGGATTTGATATTCGTTTGGTAGTTTCTACATTGATTTTACCGTATTCTATTACAACTTTCCTAGATATCATGAGAGGTAGCGCTTTACAACTTTCCTTTTGCCATGAGAAGTAGGAATAGAGATGCATGATGGGGCTTCCGTAGTAGGAGCATGTTCAAGAACCCCTCTGGTTTATTTAAAGACCCGTTTAGGGCGCTTCTATGTGCTAATTGTGTTTGGTTTATTTAAAGTCCTCATTCGTGCATAGGGAGGTAATACTCAGTAAGTGTTTACATGTTTGCTTGCATAGGTTAAGTGGTTAGGCAACCCGACATGGTACCACTACGTAAAGACCCGCGTTGTTATTTTTCCTACTACCGAGTCATAATATATGGGGCAAGCGGAAAGGGTCGGCAGTCGTCCCCCGCACAACTCTAGTCCGTGTCTTGCATGGATCATGCAAATCGTGTTTCTCTTCCTTATCGAGTCACTAAAAAAGTGGTCAGAGTTCCCAATTCTAACTCTCCACTCTTTCCCAGGGTTTGCATTTATGGAAGAACTCGCGTCATTTTCTCGGTAGGTTATTCCTATGCATGTTTGACATTTGTTTGCGCATTTCATTGCTTGTGTGCTTCTGCCAAAGCACTTGATTGTTTTATCCCTTTGCATCCCTTGGTTTCACAACCAAGACGGATATAGGATAGCTCTCCCTTAGGACCGCTTGGTTAGGATAGCTCTCGAGCCTAGACATTAGGGTTTACATCCTTTGCATGTTGACATAGGTAGAGATTCCCTTACATCCTTAACCATAGGTCCAATCTATGCATGACAACATTAGGGCTAGTACTAGTTTAGTCTCCCTTTTGTTTTTCTTGTTTCTTTGTGCATCCTTGCACGTAATTAAAACTAAAACTTGCTTTCTTTTTCTTTTGATAACAAAAATACTTAATAATGGTTTGAACTGCATTCTCAAGGTAAAAGCAACCGACCAAGACAAACTCTTTTCGCCTTCAGACGCATTTTCTTTTTGAGTTTAAAACCTTTTTCATTAGTAAAAACCACAAAATCCACCAAAATAAGTGAGTCGAACTACGACGCTCTGACTTTCCCATTGCACGAGGGAATAATTAGGCATCTTGTCACGGGGCTCGATCGAGCAAAACTTTGTAAAAACATCATTCTTTTCCCCGTGGTTTCTTTATTTTCCTTTCCTTTAGCATGCATCATAGTGATTAAGCATAGATAGATATAAACACACCTCTTATCTAGAAAATAGAAGTGGATACTGTAGAGTACTACGGGCGTGTGAGGTGTTAATCCCTTCCCCTCGAGTAACAAACTCCCTTACCTAGATCTCTCGGTCGTGAGACCGTGGTTTCTTCCCTCTCAGGTTTACTCGATGTTTTCCTTTCTCCTTCGCAAGATAAAAGATGTTCAATGGCGACTCCATTGATACACCTCTATCAGTCGGAAGTTCAGCCGGGTGGTTTTAGTTGGAGACTGCACTGGGGACAGTTGACCTATTGCTGGTCCGTCCAGGAGTTGATCATAGCTTTTATTTTCATGTCTATTGGGTGTTTATCTATTTACGCGCTTTATCGCATCATCCTTTGTATGTTTGCATTGCATTCTATGTGGAATCTTTATTGCTTTCATATATTGGTTGGCAGTTGTGCTGTGATCTGTTTCTTGATGGGTGGGTTGTTACAAGAGGTAAAAAGGCCTCATACCTCGACCGAGAGACATATAGGACACCTAGGACTAGAGTGGAACTTGATGGGCTACGGATGTGAGATCTTGTAGACTGTGATGTCGTCCATGTTACGATGATAGTAACCCTAGGCGGACCTGATCCTCGAATTGGGGCGGGATCATGATTATTACAAGTACTGTTGATGACTGTTGGTAACTCGATACTGATGGTGACTTGGTATTTTCTGTTGGTAACTTGATACTGATGATGACTGGTTATTTCCTATTGGTGACTATTGGTTCTCACCCAGTGGTATTTTCTAGCCGTTACTTTGTCTGTGATTCCCGTTTTCTTCGACCAGATCATAACAACACAATAGTTTTTGCAATGTCATGGAAGTATTAAACCCATGATCAATACACCTTGCATTTTGCATCACAACATATTTATTTTTCAAAATAAATGTCAGAAAAATATGTGTACATTTCATGCATACATAACAGGAACTTGATACTCGGGGACTTCTCTTATGCTCAGACTTGGTATTTTCTGTTTAGAATTGCAAAGTCTTGACTTCTCACCAATCCTCAATTAGATGGGCAACTCCGTGGGGAATCAGACCTATTCAAAAATCAGATGGGGCTGTTCATTAGGGATATGCAACCTGCAAACCTTGATCCTTGGTCACAGATTCTTTGGAAATCATCATTTGAAGACTCAGTTGAGGTTGGCTATGAGCAATTAGTGGATCTCTTCCACAATGTTGGGTTCTTGAAAATTTCTCATCAAAAGCTAGTTCCTAAACTCTAATTGAATTCGTCGGGAAAAGCTTGCCTACCGATATAGAAGAAGTCTAAGAAGTTTGGGGACTTGTTTCCAATGCCTTATGCCTAATTACTTTCCCTCATGTTGGAAGTTTAATGTTTAAGCTTCATGTTTTGGGTCTTCCACCAATCAACATCTCTCCTGATTCTGATTCATATTTCAGACGTGTCTCTCATCCTAACATTGGAGATTGTAAGAGGTTGAAGCTTAAAGTCTACCACCTGTCTGACAACTTTGCTAAAATTCCAATTCATGTTTGGAATACTGCTTCAAGACTATTTTCTCTCAAATGAATATCTCTTTCGTGCAGTAGATGATGCTTAGCAATTTAGTATGCAGTTCGCTTGGTAGAGCGTTCATCTCATCTTCTGAGAATCACATGCAGATATCATTCAGGAGCACTCCGATCCTATTGTCAAAATTTGAAAAGCGTCAAAGGCCAAGATTCGAGACCTGTTTGATACATGAGCATTGGTGGATAATCCAAACATGGTGGACCTACGAGCCAATCTCACTCCATATCCAGCCGGAGGTCGGATTATTCATTCTCAATGAGTGTCTTTCAAACCTCATGCGCGACCAGTGTGTCCAGGAGACCATTTCCAACAAATTGTTGCATGTTCCAGGTCTTGATAATCAGATGATTAATCAGATTGAGTGTCATCCATACGCTCAGTCAGGCCATTAGGAGCCAAGGGAATAAAAAGAGTTGGATACAGTGCCTACCACTCTAAATCAGTTGTTCCCTCTCTTACTCAAGCTTTCACCAAAGGAAATCAAGCGGATGGATCATCCCATCTCTCTTCAGTATGAGGGATTAAATTTTGATATTAGTGTGATTGCCATGTAGGGGCACCTGGCCATTCAGTTGAAAATAGTATCCCATACACAGACAAAGTCCAAGACTTGATCACTTCAGAGATTGTTGTTTTCACATCATGTTAAAATGGGAATCTATTGCCTTAGTGGTGTCCAGACTACAAAGTGTATCATCAAAAGCGACAAGTCCATACGGAGTCAAGTCTCCTCAACAGGGCAATTTCAAAGTTCATTTGCATTCTCATTTGTAATCTTACTTGTTTGTTCTGTACTTACTTGTATGCAAAACATTTTCATCTTCTGAATGTTAATCATAATGCATTGAATATGTTTGTCTTGAACTAATCCATTCGTATTCACTCTTAATTATTTTCAAATTCTTTTGATACTTAAATTTTGTCAATAAAGTAAAACCTCTGTAGGGAGGATGACGAACAATATACCAAGAATCTCAAACGGTATTGCTTTTGAATAAAAACCCTGCTGACAATATAGAGGCCTTATTTCAAATCCCCAAACACCGGAGATATAAGGGAGTTAGACCCTCGTCAACCCCTTTGATCCTTGAAGTAGAAGTTTCTTTTCTGTTCATAAAACACCCTCATTCTTAACTCGGGGTAGGGTAGTGTTTAGTTAATCTAATCGAGCATTCAAAACTCATCAAGAGTGTGCATCAAAGGATATAACAATGGATATCCTTCAAAGGTTGAGAAACTGTAGCAGACAAACTTCAACTATCAATGGTGTGCATTAAAGGGAGACGATACCCCAATGGGTGTCCCTTAGCTGCAAAGGACTCGGACGGTCATAATCACTTCCATCAAATTGAAGATGATGTAGGGATTGACGACTTGTTCAAAAGTGTGAATGTAAGATGTGATAAAAATCCCGCTATTGTCATACCCCAAAATTTTCCCTCCATCTACTCAAAGAGATTTCATACATCCCCACTCAAGGATTCCTCAAGAGTTGATCAGACAAACTCTCTCCTAGACAATCAACCCAAACTAGGGTTTGGCATCTCTCAAGTCAAGATGAACTTCCAACATCTCCAATGGTCTTCATGCCTCCTCATATGCTTCAAAGGTTCTCCATGTCAAGTTTCAAGCCTCACAAGTCAAGTTTCCTCAGACAATTGCTCAGATGGTTGAAAATCAGTTGTATTGGACAAAAAGTCAACTGTGGTCAACATACAGTCAAACTTCATAATTTTTGGTCAAAATCCTCATTTTGAAGTTACATTCATCATTTGATCAAGGGTTGATCATGATTCATCAAGAAAACTCAAGATTTGCTCAAAAGTCAAACTTTCTAAATTAGGGTTTCTAGGTGAAAAGTCAACTGAACTTTGACTGATCATAACTTTCTCAGAAATTTTTCCACCACATCTCATTTTGAAGGAAATTCAATTCTCTACAACTTCATGTCTCACAAGAATGTCCAAAAAATGCTTCATTTGAGAGGTATGGCTCAAAACATTACAAGTCATTTTCAAAGTCAACAAAAAGTCAACTTTTTGTTTTGAAGATATATTGAGCATGGTAACTCCAATTGAGATGAGACCAAAAAGGTTGGTTAGAGGACTATTAGAGCTTTCCAAAAAGTCCAAGAACACTCACAAAAGTGGAAAATTGAGCAAGTCACACAATTCACAAGTTGGGCAATTTTGAAAGAATGCACAAAGAGCAATACTTCTAAACATCAAAAACTTTGCAAATGGGCCTACTTTTTCTTCATCCTAACTTATTCCTCATGCAATTAGGAATATCCAAGCCCAATGCCACGAATTTTTATTTTATTTTCCTATTTAATTTGGAATTTATTCATTTAAATACAAATTAAATTGAAAAATAAAGTATAAAATCCAAATTAATTGCAAATTTAATTTTTATTTCTTCTTTGTGATCCAATCAATTCATTAAAAGCCAGAAATTTCGAAATTGGATCAATATGGCAAGATTAGATTGGAAATTGACCAAAATTTGAAGATTTGATTTTTTGCAAAAAATCAAATTTGATTATCATTGATTATTGATCAATTCTTGCCAAAAACTGTCTCAAATCCATCCAATATAAATACTTGATGCATACCAATCAAAAGAGAACGAAAAAATTGCCCTAAGAACCCTAAAAAAATTTCAAAGAAACTTGAGAAAAAAGCAATTTTGAATTCTGTTTTGCAGGCCAATTCAAGGAGTTTTGAGGATTGAATAAGCATCCTCAAGGTCCCAGGAAGCTATTCCAATCATCCCCACGCGTTGAAATGTCCAGAATCATCCCAACCAAGTCACGGTTTGTGCCAATATAACTTGAAATCGAATCCATACATACAGCCATGTTTAATGTGTTTTGATTGCATATCTGTGTTGCTAAAGGTGTTTCTAAGCTTTCTGCATAGTTTGATTTAAGTTTCAGGTCAAGAATCACGAGATGCCATGGTTAGGGTTCCCTGTGCCGTTTTAGGGTTTCTCAAAATAGGACAAATTGGACAAAACGAATACCACCATCATGTTTAGAATGATGAATCCAATCGAACCATGCCTTTGAATTGAATTTATATTGCTTGTACTGGATTTTAGAATTTGCAGGGGCCATAGCGTCGAAGAAAGACCGACGCTAACTTTCAAAAATTCAAATGAGGAAGATGAAGATCTTCGCGCGCGTTCTGGGTTTCTGAAAATCCAAATCCCTTAAAACGTCTCCGTTTCGTTTACATGACACGTAATACACGCTGGCGTGGTGGTTAAGGCGTGGACTGTTCCCAGATGCTCCCAGGGGTCACGAGTTCGATCCCCACTGGCACCGGTTTTGCATCTTTTTTACAAAACTCATGTTTTTCTTATTATTTTCTATTTTCTAATTATTTAATATTTGCATGTTATTTTCAATTCTTTTCACATTTTTATTTCTGCATTAAAAAATCATCAAAAATTAATTTTCTTTTAGCATTATTTTCATAAAAATCTTTATTTAATTTAATAAATTAAAAAAACACAATTTTGCATGCATATTTATTTTTATTCATATTTTTGCATTTAAATCACTTTTAATTTGTTTTTTAATTATTAAATTGCATCTAAAAAATCCCAAAAAATTATTTTGGCATGTTTACATTATTTCCAGCATGTCATATTTTTTCCAATTTAAAATTTGCATTTTTTCTAACATTTTCTCTTATTTCGATTTCATCATATTTTCCGATTTCTCGTTCGTTTCACAGGTTCTTCCAATTCGGACGTTTCTTTACTATTTTCATTTTTATTTTCCAATAATGTAACTGTATATGGGATGTAATAGTTTAAAATTAGGTCTTTATTTTCCGCATTTTAAATTATGTATCTGCCCCAAAGCCTTGTAATAGCGTAGGACATTTACTTTCCGCATTTTACATTCCGCATTTTACTTTCCGCACCCTATAAATTGCTAGTAATTAGGCGTGTATGGCAAGACTAAAATTGAACATAGCCCACTAACTTACAAGATAAAATACTCGAATTCAACACACTTCTCTCACACACGCACCCCTTAGGGTAATTCTCTCTCGTTGCCTTACGAATACAAATGGTCATGTCCCTCGAACGTAGAGGTATCCTAGCACGGTTGCCTTCAAACAAATCATCATAGTCCCTTCGATACAAAGATCATAAGACCCACGATGTCGCCTCCGAATATATGATCTTGACCCTCGATTGTCGCCTACGAAAAATGATGATAGTCCCTTCGAATGTGCTAGGATACTTCCTACAAGTTGCCTTCTATGACCATCCGATGTCCCTTCGAATGTCCCGCTTACATCCAACGAATGGAGCTACCTACTAACTAATGGTATGGCTAGCGCTATTCTAAAGGAACGTAGAAGTACAAAAACGACCAATTCTGAGTGGGTAAATAAGTCTTTTAGTTGCTCGCTCTACCAAATGCTTTTCACACCACACACTCTTTTTCAAAGTTCAATTTCTTTCCAAAAACAAAACATTTCCGAACACTTTGTATACACTCCTACATGAGTCATTATAAAGTCAAAGCGAAATGCCTTTTCTAAAACATTTTGTCAAACACACAGAAAGCAATTTTAAAAAGTAATCTAGAGCAACTAAGAGCCCGTAGAATAAACTGCGGATGGAAAGGGGTGCTAATACCTTCCCTTTTCATAACCATTCTTCCGAACTCAGAATCTAAACGAAGGTCTTTTTCTGTACTTTTACCTTCCCTTAATTGGATAAAAATAAAAGTCGGTGGCGACTCTTGCTATCCGCACATTTGGATACAAAAATCCTACAAAGTCAGTTCACCGTGTTACAGCTATGTTGTGGAAGCAAATTGGAAAGCTAGAAAGGCGAGGATAGGAAAATGAGATCCTCAATGAAGAACAAAGTTGTGCGGTCAGACATTAAAGAAAAAAGGGTGAGTGGTTGTCGTGTCCAAGAAACATCGTCCTCAGCAAACTCAAAGCGTTATGATGAGAAAGATGAAATGGTTCCTCAACCATCATCAATTTCCTCTTGTGAGAGATGATTGCTCGTATTGAGTTAGTTGAACTTAGGTTTGGAGAACATCATGAAGGGGGTGGGCACCAAATATTTTGAGCCTAAAAATCCTTCTTTCTAAAAATCGTGAACCAGGCCATGTTACAACCCTTAAAAGTTATAACCGAAGCAGGGTTAATTTGAAAGCTAAATTGTAACGAGAATACGGTATCCTGACTCCTAAGAGGCTTGCTAAAACTTTTGAGTTAGTATCACTCCATCTTTTGTTATCTCTTTCACAAAAATATGCGATGTTTCAACATCTTTTCCAAAGCTTTTTGTTTCAATACAAGCATAGGATTTGCATTAGAATTATCATTCTTAGGATAAAACATTATTTGCATATGAACAGGTGCTTAAACATCCAGGAAGCTTGCATAATGAGCATCAGATGAACATCTTGATTGTCCTGAGGGGAATATTACTATGAGACTCTATTGAATGGCCTTTTGAAGAATCATCTTAACCTGGGGCATGCCTTCTAGTGACATTGTTGAGTAAAAGATTATTAGAAACAAATTGTGTGGGAGTTTTTTATTACCCAGAAATCTCTGTCGAGCAGTGGTATTACTTCCAGTTGGTCCGAAAGGGACTAATCACTTCAAGTGCTTGTTCGAGAACGAAGTACTCCAAGTTGAGCAGCACGGTTGTGTGTTAACCTACTGACAAGATGTATGCCAATTGCATTGAGAAGATGTTGTCATCCGACGACTCATTTGATTTCTCATTCCCCATGGAACAAGTGGTGTTTAAATTGGGGCAGTTATGTCAAGATTCTGATAGTCTCTCAAGTGATGATTAATCTGGGGGCATTTGAGTCGGGATTATATCCCTCAAAGTTCATTGAAATTGGGGCAGCCGTGCCAAGGCTGACCAATCTCTCAGAGAATCTGCAACCAGAGGAGAGTCTCTTTAGAATCCGAAGATGCAGGGGCAAGTTGACTCTTTGTGTTTCACTCTGGGTTTGAAGATGTTGTGTTGTTGGCGGTTTGCATGTGCCTGATTTTTCATTTGTATGAGATTCCTATATCTTGGAGAGTACTCTTCAATACGGGTTCCTCCTCAGTGAGTTTGTTCCTAGGCAAAAATGGTCTCTAGAAGTTTGTCAGGTTGATTTGTTCTCCTTGATCCAAGCTTTGACCTGCTGATGTCTCTTTTCTACAGTGAGTCGCACACTCTCTTCATTTGTGCAAATCATCGGTTATCTTACTCGTGTTTGCATCATCCTTCCAGATATTTGGGTATCCATACATTGTGTGTGGTAATCCAAGTGTTTGACATTCTTGAAGAATTATACCCCACCTTTGGCCTGAGGGATATTATAGTTCTTCCGTTTTTGCAGACACCTTCCCTGGTGCCATCGTCCTGGAAATTTTTGATTGAGTTCGTCTTCACTCGACGTTCTCTTCCCCTTCCAAGTTCGTCTTCGCCCGACGTTCTCTTTCCCTTATAAGTTTATGCTCCAAAAATCCAAGTTCCCCACTAAGTCGTACACTTTCCTTGCTTATGCAAGTTGTCGGTTATCTTTCCTGTGTTTGCATCATCTTTCCAGATATTTGGGTATCCATACTAGGTGTGTCGTAATCCAAGTGTTTGATAATTTTGAAAAATCATACCTCGCCTTTGCTCGATGTTCTCTTCCCCTGTGAGTTCACCATCTCCAGGTGTCTTCCCATTGTTAAAACCTGCGAAGTTAACAATGATCTTCTTGCTAAAAAGCTGTTTTAGAGTTCATCTTCGGCCGACATTCTCTCTCTTATGGATTTTTCGTTGTCAGGTATCCTCCCTTTGATCGGTGAAGTCAACAAGCGCTTTGTGCCAAGGATCATTGATTGCTCTCTTCTTCAGTGAGCTTCTCTTTTATTGGTGTCCTCTCATCATCCTCAATGGAGTTCATTTTCTCTTTCCCAGTGAACATGGATGAGAGATCCCCGAGTGAAGATGCTCTCAGTAAAGGATCAGATGTAATGGTTGTCATCATCATGGTATCCTTGATGAAATTCCCCAACGGATGTTGTTATTGGAAAAAATTATTACTACAAAGCATTGTACAAATCCCCAATGCAAGTTGTCAGTGCCCATTTCAGTTGGAATTCCCCATTGAATGCTCATTGGAGTTTCAAAAGTACTCTAATAGAAGGCTGCAACTCTTATCCCATGAGAAGACGGTATTCGAACCATTGATCACGGATGTTCATCCCCAGTGAGTTCGTATTTCCTGATATCCCCAATGTGTGAGCGCCAGTCTACTCCGGTTCTTCCGTAGTTGGAGTTGGAGTGTGTCTCTCATGGTATCCCCAGTGAATCTGCACATCATTTTCATCCCCAGTCAGAGTCATGAGGGGTAACGATGGAAGTTCTTCTTCAAGTATCTCCATTTGTTCCCCAGTGGATTGTTGTCCAGCAGACAGTTTCCCCGTGAAATCAATTTCTCATTATGTTCACCTGACGACATTTGATCTCTCTAAGTGATCTTCTTTTGAATTAGCGGTTTGGTTGTATCTCTAGCAGCGTGCCAATGTTATCTTCCCCGACGGATTGTCAGATTTAAGTTTGATTGTTCTGTTACCTAGGGTCGCCGGTTACTTTTTATCTTTTTGTAAGCATGCATCATCTTATTGCATTAGTTTACACTAAATTCACACACTTCACAAAGTTATAATCCAGGAATATAAACTTTTGTCCCCAATGGTGTTCCTACATCTCTCTGAAATCCCAACAAGGATAATTTCTTTGGTGTGTGGCATCCCTTTTGAATCCGTTGTGTCCCAGTTCTTCCTGGCGCAATATATCCATTGTCTCCTTTGGTGTTGAAACTTCCAGCTCTTACCCTGGTGCAACATGTATTCAGCGTTGAAAGAAAGCCCTACATTTGTTTTCTCCCCTTCGCACAATAGTTGATTCGCTACCAATTCTTGGTTAGGTTTGAGTATTACGCTCTCTCCTATATGCATGATGCGGGATTCTCTATGTTATATGAGGAATCTGGTCAGCATTTCCAGTCTTCATCTTCATTGAAACTGTCAGTACATCTCCTGGTGCAACGTTCTTAGGGCAGGTTCTCCTCTTGTACCTTTTTGAGAACAAGAATACACTTGTTTCTCTTCTCAGAGTGCAGCGTTCTGAGTCAGTAAAGCCTAATCGGCACTTTCTATCCTTTGCATCACAAACCCGTCCGGTTATTCCTTGGCGTAATATGGTTAGTCTAGTCAGTGTATCAAGTCTTTGCTCCGCTAGCATGTCAGTTCTCCCATGACATTGTGGGTTACCTTTCGAGAACAAGAATACACTTGTTTCTCTTCTTTGTAAAGTCTAATCGGCGTTTCCTAGTCTGTGCATCACGATCGTCCAGTTATTTTCTGGCGTAATGTGATTAGTCTGGTTAACGTATCTAGTCTTTAATTCCTCTTTCTTGTCAGTTCTCCCCTGACATTGTGGATTGAATTGGGTAGAGGTCAATTCTCTTTGAGTCAGGATTACACATGTGTCTGTCTTTGCAGAATTCAACATTTATTTTGTGCTCTCTCTTGTTGTGGCCTAGTTCTTCCTGGCACAACATATCCTTTTCTCTTGTGAGGCTCATTGGAATTTTAAAAGTCCACACTTATTTATTGATAAAAATTTTGGGATTCATAGCGTATATTTTTGAGTCCATTTTGGTATCCAATCACCTCACACCTTGTCGCTCGAAAGGAAGACGCCAACCTTGCTCCCAAGCTTGAGGATGATTGAATAGGGGCAACTGTTATACCCCCAAATTTACCCTCTTCTTTCTTGTATTTCTGGCTTATAATTCAATTGCATAAACATACATATAGTTGCATACATATAATTGATCATGGGGTTACCAGGTTCAAGGTATCCCAAGTGGTGAAAGAAATGGTGCATTTCGGTTATCTCATATCACTTTGAGTCCGGTATCGATATTCTTCGATTTGCATGCTCAATACAACATATTCTGGTCAGAAAGCTATTTCGGTTAGATTCCATAAGCATTGGGATCATTTCAATATGTTCTCCAGTTTATCTATTCAGATCGGATGCCGTTTCGTCAAAGAAAAAGAATTTATTCAATTATTTCTCAATAAAGTGAATTTTGGGTTTTCAGCGCGTTTTGGGCACTCCAGAAGGAATATCTCTCAACTCGTCGGGTATTTTCTGATGATTTTGACCGCAAAGTTCCTCTCATTATTATATACAACTTTAGTTTGAAATATATAGCCAAATTGTGTGAGGAAAGTCCCCGGAAAAATTGATTTCCCAAGTGATCTAAACTGAATTTTAGTGCTTTTCCGTGCGCTCAGTGCACTGAAACATTCGTAATTCCTAGCTGAAAACTCGAAACATAGAGGGGCTGGTGTCTAAAATTCCGTATCGAAATCCTCTACAACTTTCACTTGCAATGCAAGAGCTGATTCATCACGAATCAATACTAGAATTTATTCTTTGGAGTTGATTTTGAGCTAAATCGAGTAATTTTCATCTAATATGCGAAGTTCGAAAAATCATATCTCGACCGATTCTTATCGAAACTAACTGGGACCAATGCCAAAAGTTCACAAATTTTGTTAGCTTTAATTGTCTCTATAATACTCATTGGCAAATTTTGATCAGAAGGCCCTCGTTCGAGGCATTTTCTCCGGAGAGCGCATTGAAAATTCTACATGTGTCAGTCGCCTGAAAAACTGTGCTGAAACTTCAAAAATTCATATCTCCTTTACCGTTTATCCAATAGAGTTGAAAGTTTTATTCTCTCAAGCAAAATCGTGTTCCGGACATTTTTCGTTTTCATTCCGACTTCAAATTCCGCACAGATTTGGCTATTTTTTATTGTGTATGAAAATTATTTTGATAATCGCGATTTGGACTTAATTGTGGATCCAAGGCACTCCAAAGCCCAATTTTTCACACTATAAATATATTTTACCACTCACAAAATTGGTAGAGAGAATCATGTGTTATATTTCACCCAAGAACTCTCACTTTTCTCTCTCAATTTTCTCTCAACTCAAAGTTGCACAACCACCTCAAACCATCAACAACCACCACCAGAATTCCAAAACCACCTTGCCAGAAAAAAGTTTATTATTTTTTCTTCTCTCCTTCTCCAGTACAGCCCCACACTCTTCTATTCTCTCTCAATTCTCAAGGATCAAATCAAGCTTTTCATCAAGTTTTCTCAAGAACATTGAAGAGCATTCAAGGTGTCGAGGTGAAGAGTTGAAGTTTTCCTCTTCATCAATTCCTCAAGAATCAAGGTCTTCCTCTTCATCAATTCTCTTATTATCATCAATTGGAGCATAATTCGGTATTTCGTTGGAAGATCTCAAGGAATTCCTCAACAATTCAACTCAAACATCAAGTTCAAGTAAGTGATTAATTCAATTAAGCACTTATCTTAAGCTATTTTTCAACTTTTAATTTTCTTGAAATTGAATAGTCGAATTGATTGCAAATTCCGTGTGGATTCCGATTCTTGAATTAGTTTTGCACAATTCCTAGATTTGATTCCGATGTTGTTCCTCGAAGGGTGTTGGTGTGAAACGTTTTGCACACTACACACACATACACTTGTGGTGTTGATTATTCTTGCATTTAGGCATATAATTTGAACACTTTGCATCATCAATTACATGTTCAAGCATTAGGAAATGTGTAAATCAATTAGCATGCATTGATTCATGTAATTAAAAGCTTATTTTGGGCATTGAAATGTGTAGAAATATAGAATTTAAGGCATATAATTTCACATACACTTGCACATTGTACATATTCCTCACACACACACACACTTGAACACACACATTTTAACATGAATTTCATTCTTGAATACCTTTACATGTGCATGTAGGATCATTAGAATAATTGAACATGTTGACGTATGGTTTTAAGGCATGAAACATGAGGAAACCTCACTTTTCACAACACAAACTCACAAGTATGTAAATTTCACAACTTGACACTTTGTGCACTCCATTTCTTTTAGCATTTTCACATATTTGAATTTCATTTAGGTAATCTTTACATAGAGTATGTATCATGTGCATATGATATCATATACACTTGCACATGTATTCACCTAAACACCACACAACACATGTACATATGCATTTACATGCATTTTGACATTCTTTTTGACTTGGAAATTCAAACATACATGTAACACCCTAATTCTATCCAACGTTTATATGAAAACCAAAGTGCCAAAATTCAACTTAAAACTTGAGGCATTACACTTATCACAACTTGAAATCAACATTAAAACAACTTAATTCTTAGCGGATACATAGCACATAATGAGTACGAAACAATTAAAACATATTTAGTCTCCAACAATTCAACTTAAATAAATAAACCGCAGCAGATTCTCAACATGAATAATTTAACAATAGCATAGCATCTTTGAAACAACGGAAAACCACAAATTAATTCTCAAAAACCACAACTTAGTTCAACGGGAGAAAATGCGTAACATAAAAGAATACAAGCGTTCGTTTCCCCCCGAGTGCTTCGTATTAGAGCGACGGCGCCATAAGCTACTAAACCTTCTAATCCTCGTTACCTGCACGTTACCATATAAAGGTAACAGCCAACAAAATAGAAAGGGTGAGATATCGAAAAATATAAGCGAAGGTACGATAATTCATATGCTAGGTAAAGAATCATACAATAATTACTACTTTAATAAAAAACGTATGATATCCACAGAACAACATAATAATCAACAACAACTTAAAATGCAACTCGAATGCGACTCGACTAATGCAAATGCATGTGGATCCATTTGGAGTAAACTCCCAACTTAAAAATCATGATAGGTTATTGAGGCATTCAACAAGGAAAAAGCCTTCAACTTAAAACGTGGTGCCAATCCAGGCTAACTTAATAATGCACATGATATGTATGCTATAACGAATACAACGTCAACAACAACTTAAATCAACGGCAACTTGAATCATGCATCAACCTCATCAACTTAATTAACCAACATCGACTTCAACAACAATCAACAACGTCAAAACAATGCAATTATAAATTAATTCAATCAACTTCAGTTTTCGACTTTCGCCATTTAAGCCTACGATTCTTAGATTGTCCGATTAGGGAACAATTAGCATCGTTTTGACAGTACCTGCAAATCCAGCAGCCAACGCGAATTTCAATGAAACGAAACAGTTTTATTTAACTACCCGTATACCCGAACTATTCTGCAAAATTTCCTCCAATTCCGAGAAACTAATTTTTTCGCTTAATTGACTGACAGTCTAATTTTCTGCACTGTTTTTACTTCTTAAAGCATTAATACTTAATCCTTTAAATCCTATTAATTAATTCTTCCAGTACCCATTATCATTCTACATTTTTGATGGATCATTCCACTATTTAATTTACACTGCCTGCTATAATTTTGTTGCTGCTAATACTATTCTTCTGTTATATTTATCTATTACTGCTAGAGTATTTTCTACTACCTGTCATCTAACATCTTCCTCTTCTACTATGGTTATTTAAATTATGCTAAGAGTATTACTTGTTCTATTGTACTATCCTAACTTACCAAAACATAAGTCAAACTAAGCCATTACTCAGCAAGCCACGTGAACAAACACGCAGGGAACGGAGTGTGGGTGAGGCGCCCACCCTGGGCACCTGAGGTGGTCGCCTCCCTCTCCTAGGGCCAATTGAGACGGACGTCTCCCTCTCCTAGGCAGCCGTCTCCATTCTTCTTCTCCAATGGGAGGCGGTCGCCTCCAACCCCTTCTTCCTCTTGGGACGGTCGCCTCCCTCCATGTATAATATCTCAACGATTCAACACAAATTACAACCAATTACACGGGAACAACAAATACAGGGACACAGATACCAGAGCAATTTCAACACAGGAAGCAATATTATTCATTCCAGCAACATAAATTCATCACCGAAAACACGATTAGCAGTGTAATTATATAGCCCTAAACCCCACATAAAAATTATCCTACAATCGATTATATGATCTGAACCCCACCCCTTACCTTTGGATTGAAGGGAACTCGGAAAATTGTTCGGAAAAGAGAAATTCTCGGACAGCAATTGATCCTTGCTAGCAACCCTTGTTCCCAAATCACTTCCTTTTCTCTTCTGTTTTTCCTCTGCTATGTGACTATGGCTGTGTTTGGTTTTGCAAGCAACCTTACCTTTGGATTGAAGGGAACTCGGAAAATTGTTCGGAAAAGAGAAATTCTCGGACAGCAATTGATCCTTGCTAGCAACCCTTGTTCCCAAATCACTTCCTTTTCTCTTCTGTTTTTCCTCTGCTACGTGACTATGGCTGTGTTTGGTTTTGCAAGCAATGCTACCTCCTTATTTTACTAGGTCACTCAATTAAATAATGGGCTCCTAACATAAATTGGGTCTACTAAATAATACCCTTAAAAATGCTATTTCACCCTCATAATTAATTCACTATAATTAATTAGTAATTCTAAATATAAAATAAATTCTAATATTATTTTCCTTCCGATTAATTTTACCCGATTATTAAGTTAACTATTCCACCTACCAATTCGACTTAATCACAGATTAATAAAAAATACTCTATAATATTAAATTAAATTACTTTAATTAATTACGGGTGTTACAACCCTCCCCCACTTAGAACATTTTCGTCCTCGAAAATTACCTGATTCAAACAACTCAGGATATGAGTCTCGCATCTTGCTCTCTAATTCCCACGTCATGTTCTCTCCAGCAGCTCCTAACCAGACAACCTTCACCAATGCAATCTCCTTTCCACGCAAAGTCTTTGTCTCGCGATCTGCAATTCATATTGGCATTGTCTCCACGGTCAAGTTATCCCGCACTTGCACATCATCCATACGAATCTCGTGAGACGAGTCGGGAATATACTTCCGGAGTTGCGACACATGGAACACATCATGCAAATTCGAAAGATTCGGTGGCAACGCCACCCTATAAGCAACTTCTCTAACTTTTTCCGATATCTGATATGGACTAATAAAGCAAGGAGTAAGTTTCTTCGATTTCAATGCTCGTCCAACACCAGCTACTGGTGTAACTCTCAAGAATACATGTTCACCTTCCTGAAATTCTAAAATTTTCCTCCGCTTGTCGTGATAACTCTTCTGTCTACTTTGGGAAGCCTTCATATTTTCACGGATAAGTCTCACCTTCTCGGTGGTTTCTCGAACTAGTTCAGGTCCAAGCACTACACTCTCTCCCGTCTCATGCCAACACAATGGAGTCCTACACCTCTGACCATACAACGCTTCAAAAGGTGCCATTCTGATGCTAGAATGGTAACTATTATATGTGAATTCTATCAATGGAAGGCAAGTGTCCCACGAACCTCTCTCTTCAAGAACACATGCTCGCCGTAAATCCTCCAATGACTGATTCGTCCTTTCTGTCTGCCCATCAGTTTGAGGATAATACGCTGAACTCAACCTTAACTTAGAGCCCAACGCATTTTGTAAACTCTGCCAAAAATCAGATGTGAACCTTGGATCTCTATCCGATACAATACTCAATAAAACACCGTGTAACTTAACAATCACCCTGATATAAATCTCCACCAACTTCGGTACAAGAAAACTGATATCAATGGGTATAAAATGAGCCGACTTGGTAAGCCTATCAACAATCACCCAAATGGAATTATGTCCTCGTACAGTATTAGGTAATCCAGTTATGAAATCCATCGAAATAATATCCCACTTCTGTCATACCCCAATTTTTGACCTAATATACCACCTTACATTTGCATCATTGCATCACTAACAGTTCAGACAACATTAATCGGGTGTAGCATTCACATGTCAAAATTAGGGTTTCATCAGATTTTCATCTGATTCAAGAGGCAACCAATTAGGGTTTGAGTTTTACTCACCTCATTTGATCTATCTTGATCAAAACATCAACCTCTGATCATCAGATATTCAATTTTTCTCACTGATCAATCAAGGATCGACCAATTAGGGTTTTGATCGAGCAGGAGTATTCTCTGACTTTTTGAGCATTGAATGAATTTTTTGGCTAGAGATTGGTCATTATATCTTAGATACAACATCTTGACCTAATTTCTGAATTCAAAACATCACAGAAGTTCATAGACTTCATCAGTCAATTTCTGGATCATCTGATGAAAATTCATCTGCACAGAAAAGTCAAACTTTGACTTTTGGTCAAATTTTTCAAAACAAAACTTTTTCCAACATCAAAATACTTCAAATGATCCATCATGATCATAAAAAATCAAAGAATTTGGAAAAGTCAACAAAAAGTCAAAAGTTCCAACACTTAGAAAAATTTTCAAGTGTTAAAATTTTGTATTTTTTCCAAACTTCATGGCATTTTTTCACATAGTTCCACTTTGATTTGGAAAAAACTCAAAACATGAAAGTTGTAGCGCTTGAAACAAGCTTTCCAAAATGTCCAAGAACTCTTAAATCCATTGAGTCTATCTATACTTTTGAAATTGAAACATAAGGCTCCATAAACATGATTTTCAAAGTTCAAAACTTCAAATTATAGGTCATTTTTTGATTTCTTCATCTAGAAGCAATGCCACCTTGCCAAAATTGAAGATTAGGGCTGATAAATATCAGATAGAGGTAATAATTGTAGGATTGGATCAAGTTGGAAAAATCACACATGGTTAAAAAAGGAAGCTTCCTTTTCCTTTTGAAAATGTCTTTCTTGCCCTTTAAGGCAACTTTGAATTACAAATGCCATGTACTTGTGCCTAATTTTTCAGAACTTTTGACCTATAAATAGAGGTCATGTTGGCCATTTGAATGTACACCAAAGCCATGCAAGGACATGCTTTCTTTAAACTTTCTTGAAAATCAAGTAACTTATGTCAAATTGTGAAATCTTGCATTTTGAAAATTTGTGAAGAAACTTTGAAATATTTGGTGTCTAATATGTTATAGGTATCACATGTAATTGGTTTGAAACCTAAAATCAATCTCAAAACCACTGAAAATCAGAATTGCATTTTCCATTTTCAAACTTGTACAAACTGCCTTAAGATTCGAATTCATGGCTAGGCTGAAGTAACTTGAGTTCTAAGCATCCAAACATCATCCATGAACATCATAGACATGATGCAGATCAATTACAACTAAGCCTTTTTTCCAAATCGAGCTTCCATTTTAGGCATGCGGTGGACTTGGTGGAGAGTTCGGGGTGATTCGAGGCAAGCGGTGGTGATCATATACCTTCCTAACATCCGTTGAAGCTCAAACAATCACAAAACCAAGGTGAAACACTCCAATACCATCTTCGATCTCGGCTTGAGCGTGAGAACTCAAACTTCAATCTCATGATTCCTTGCATTTAAATGAAAAAACTCTTGGCCATTTGTTTTCTGCACCTATCACGATCCTTAACCCTCAAACAATTTGAAAAATCATCAACCATACATCATTTCAATTAGGTTTTTCAATTCTAGGGTTCTTCGTGATTTCTGGAAATTCAATCATGCTAGACCAAAAATTAATGCAATTAACAACCACCATCGAATTCCTTGTTAAATTTTGTGCAACTTTCATGTTTATAACTTCCAAAATCATTGAGAAACAAGCAAGTTACGAAATCTGAGAATTGATGAAGATGAAGAACAGTTCGCGCGTGTTCTTGAGTTTTTTCAAATTTAAATTTTCCAATATTTTATTAACACGTGTTTTGATCCAAATACACAAAAGCGCTCTTGTCCCAGTGGTTGCCAGCTCGCTCGTAGTACTCTTTGCCACGTAGCCACCCCTCAGGTCCTGGGTTCAAACCTCCCATGGACCATTTTTTTTCAAACTTTGTGATTTTCTTCATGTTTTTTCACAAACTTTCACACTCTTTTTAACCAATCAAAACTCCTCATTTTGAGGTGATTTTTTGTACACTTGTCAATAAATGTATCTATTTTATGATAGTGCAAAAATTTTCAGAAAAAACTTTCATCTGATTATATTTTAATCGAGCCGAAAACGACGCTTTTGACACTTTTCAAAACACCTTTAAAGGTGAAAATTTTCAAACTTTCGACTTCCGATTCTTTTCAAAACTTCTCATAAGTAAACCTCACATTTCAAAACACTTTCAAAATCATTCTTCAAAACTTTTCATCAAACTTACATCTTTTTACCATGATCGATCCGATTTAAATGATAAAACCGAATTCGTTTTCTCTCGAATTTCTTAATCGATCATGGGCCTCCCTCACGGTGTAAGTCCCAAAACATTCTTTTTTATGTACATAAATATTTCTTTGTACATATCAAACTCTCTTCAGATACATACAAATTTTTATCTGTACATAACACAGATACCTTTTATACTCAAGTACAGGAAAACTTCGATCGTTTGTTTTCACTTCACTTGTGTATACACAAACCAACATTCTTTTATGTACATACATATCTTTCCTTGTACATATCAATTTCTTTTCATACAAACTTTTATCTGTACATATTACAGATACCTTTTACAGATAAACCTCGATCGTTCGTTTACATTTAAACAAATCAATACCATTGGTATTGAAAGGAGCATTATTCCCTGTGAAACTGCTTTCAAACCAATGGGCTACCCTTATGGTGTAAGTCCCAACCCTCCTATGTACATCCATCTTTCTCTGTACATAAATACTCGTCCGTGTACATACTTACTTCCCTGTACACAATTCAAACTTGTAAATAATCAAGTTACGCTCGTTTCAAACGTTCGTTTCACAAACACTTGTTTATATTTACTTCATAAACTCTAGTAAATAAACATCATGCATTGTTTATATTTCCTTCATAAACTCCTGTGAATACATATCACACACACACTTGTTTCTATATCTGTCTAGTTATAACATAACAACTAGTCTAACCAATAGGTTCCCCGGAGTTAGCCTCCGCTTGGGCTTTATACAAGATAACTCTCCCCACAGAGTTAGCCTCCTCTTAGGCTTCATATAAGAAAACTCATTCATCTGAGTTTAGCCTCCGCTTAGGCTTCATATAAGACAACACTCCCCTGTTGAGTCAGCCTCCTCTTGGGCTTCGTTCAAAAGAACTCCTCATTGAGTTTAGCCTTCTCTTGGGCATCATACAATGAAAGAGACCATAAAATCTCTTAACAGCCTCCTATTGGGCTTCCAATACAAAGAATCACCCGTGTTAGGATAGATCCCTGAGAGTATAATTTCCCGGTGAAATTGCTCTTCATTCCAAAAGGATGGTTTCCCGGTGAAATCCCTTTTAAAGCTAAAGCCAGCCATACCCTATAGCTTCCTCTTGAGCTTCATACAAGGACCCTCGATGACCCTCGATGACCCTCGGAATGCCTCCTCTTGGGCTAACAATACAAGGACCCATGGGCTTCTTAAAAGCATCCTTAATCCAATCAATTTCTCCTCGAGATTTATACGTTTATCATCTCTATGGAAGAAGTATCTCATCTATCACATCACATACAATTAAACTTTTCAAACTCTTTTCAAACAAAAACATCTCTTAATTGTAAGTGGTAACGCTTGTACACTCAAGCAAAACACCCAATGCTTACAGTTAAAAGATTCAATCTTTTTCAAACATATTTCTTAAACATGTAAGTGGTAACGCTTGTACACTCAAGCAAAACACCTATAACTTACGATGAAAGATTTTTATCAGACAAACTTTTCAAAAATGTATGTGATGAAATAGATTAGATACATTTTTCATTAAGATGACATTTTTTTGTGTCTCTTACTAACATCCCGTTACTTCCACTAGCATAAGTGGGAACTACGATGTCTCTGACTTTCTCAACATCCTTTTGAGAATACATAGGCACAAGGTCTCATCCTTGGCGAGCAAATTTCTTTCTCTCTCAGACCAAATAAACCATAGATCCCTGTAGATCCGAGCTACAAATGCTCTGATTCCCACTAAGGGATATGTATGCAGAAGATCCAAAGATCTTTGCGAGCACAATAATAACAAACACTAGGATCCCACATAATTTATCCTTCTTAAAATCCCAAAGGAGAAACTTTCCCAATCATAGAAATAGCAATTAAAACACACAAACATATCAAACATATTCATATATAAAGCTATGGATAACCATATATATTTAGGGTGCTCCATTTATTCCCTTTATATAACAAACCCCCTTACTCAGAATCTCCCCAATGCGTTGCGTCTAGTTTGCGCTAGTCGTTACGCATATCAAAATCAATTGAGGGTATTAACAGCTTTCCCCTTTTTCATAATCATTAAATCGTCTTTCTTGTGTTGAAAATAATAAAGCTTGATGCTCGCGGCATCTTTATAAACAAATCAAAAGAGTAACACAAACATATCAAACATATTCATATATAAAGCTATGGATAACCATATATATTTAGGGTGCTCCATCTATTCCCTTTATATAACAAACCCCCTTACTCAGAATCTCCCCAATGCGTTGCGTCTAGTTTGCGCTAGTCGTTGCATATCAAAATCAATTGAGGGTATTAACAGCTTTCCCCTTTTTCATAATCATTAAATCGTCTTTCTTGTGTTGAAAATAATAAAGCTTGATGCTCGCGGCATCTTTATAAACAAATCAAAAGAGTAAATCGTTTCGAGCCAGAGGATCTGAATTCATATTCGATTCGCTAGCACGACACCTTTTAACGCGAACAACTTCCATTCTAGAATTTCCCACGGTTGCATCATCCCTGCAGGCTTCTGATGCTCAACCTTCGACTTCTGACAAGTCAAACATGCATACACAAACTGCGCAATATCACGCTTCATTCCATGCCACCAAAATAATTTCTTCAGATCTTGATACATTTTAGTACCTCCCGGATGAATGCTCAACTTACTTCTATGCCCTTCTTCCAGAATTAATCTTTTCAGCTATACATCATCAGGAATACAAATCCGATCACGGAATCTCAACACAACATGCGCATCTATATTAAAATCACTAGTTTCAGACTGATCAATTCCAACCATCAAATATACCAGTTTCACATCCAACTTCTGTGCTTCTTTGATCTTATCCAGGAAATCATTCTTAATCTTCAACATTCCTAGCTTAACACTCTGCGGTGTCGTCTCACAAACAAGACTCATATCTCTAAACTGCTCAATTAATTCCAACTCTTTAACCATCATTGCTGACATGTGTAGAGTCTTTCGACTCAACGCATCATCCACCACATTAGCTTTACCTGGATGATAATTCAAACCAAAGTCATAATCCTTCAATAACTCCAACCATCTTCGCTGCTGTAATACGGTGAACTGACTTTGAGATTTTTGTATCGCAAATGTGCGGATAGCAAGAGTCGCCACCGACTTTTCTTTTATCCAATTAAGGGAAGGTGAAAAGAACAGGAAAAGACCTTCGTTAGATTCTGAGTAAGGGAGAAGGTTATGAAAAGGGAAGGTATTAGCACCCCTTTCCATCCGTAGTTATCTACGGGCTCTTAGTTGCTCTTAGATCACTTTAAAATTGTGTTTTCTGTGTTTTTGCAAAAGGTTTTGAAAAGGCATTTCACTTTGACTTTGTAATGATTCATGTAGGAATGTATACAAAGTGTTCGGAAATGTTTTGTTTTTGAAAAGAGTTTGAACTTTGACAAAAAGTGTGAGGTGTGAAAAATATTTGATAGAGCAAGCAACTAAAAGTCTTATTACCTACTCAGAATTGGTCGTTTTCGTGTTATTTTACGTTCCTTTAGAATAGCACTATCCATACCATTAGTTGGTAGGTAACCCCATTCGTTGGATGTAAGCGGGACATTCGAAGGGACATCGGATGGTCATAGAAGGCAACTTGTAGGAAGTATCCTAGCACATTCGAAGGGACTATCATCACTTTTCGTAGGCAACAATCGAGGGTCAAGATCATGTATTCATAGGCGACATCGTGGGTCTATGATCTTTGTATCGAAGGGACTATGATGATTTGTTTTGAAGGCAACGGTGCTAGAATACCTCTACGTTCGAGGGACATGACCATTTGAATTCGTAAAGGCAACGAGAGAGAATTACCCTAAGGGGTGCATGTGTGAAGAGAGTGTGTCAATTCAGATATGTTATCTTGAAGTTATGAGTGATCTATGTCCAATTTTATCTTGCCATACACGCCTAGTTACTAGCAATTTATAGGGTGCAGAAAGTAAATTGCGGAAATGTAAAGTGTGGAAAGGTAAAATCCTACGCTATTACATGGCTTTGGGGCAGATACATAATATGAGTGCGGAAAATAAATGCCCTAATTAAACTATTACATCCCATAGGCAATTACATAATTGGAAAAGAAAAGCAAGAAAAGTCGTCCGAAACGTTACAACCTGTAAACAGATACAAAATCGGGAAATACGAGAAAATTGCATAAGAGAAAAATGTTAGTAAAAATAAGTATTTTTGAATGAGAAAAAAGTTTTTGTGTTAATAATGGCATAAATATGATAAGATATTTTTTTGGTAATTTTTGGAATTGATTTGATAATTAAAAAACAATTAAAAGTCATTTAAATGGTTAATTAGCAATTAAATTAAATATGCATGCAAAAATATTAATTTTAATTTTAAAAATTAAATAAACATTTTTTTGATGATTATGCAAAAAATAAATATTTTTGGTGTTTTTTAGATGCATGATAAAAAATATTAAAGATAAATTAAATTAGATGGAAAATATTAAAGAAAAATAGTAAATATGAAAAAAATATGTTAGTTTTTCTAACTTGTAAAAAACAATTGTCATGGCTGGGATTCGAACTCAGGTCCCCTGCTTCACAACGCGCTGCCTTTACCAACTGAGCTAGAGCATCCACGTGTTTAAGAATTGAAACGAAACGCTTTTAAACGTTGTTGCTTTCTGATTGCCCGGAACACGCGCGAAGAACATCGTCTTCTTCGTTTGAAAATTAAAACACTTAGCGTCGGTCTTGTTCGACGCTAAGGCCCCTGCATATTTCGAAAATCAAGCACAAGCAATATAAATGAGATTCAAAGGCATGGTTCGATTGGAAACATTGTTCTGAACACGATGGTGGTGTTCTTTTTGTCCAATTTAACCGTTTTAGAGAAACCCCAATTTGGTTTAGAAAACCCTAGCAATGGTGATTCACGTTTCAGGCCATGGAAATGCAATTAAACTATCCAGAAAGTTTCCAAACTTCGTTATAATCACAAAACAAACAACAAAACACGTTAAAAATGCATGAGAATTGAAAATCGATTTTGGAAAAATAAGAACAAACCGAAATCGGGATTGCTTGATTCTTGATGGTTTTGCAACTTGTAAAGGTCTGGATCGACTCTAAAGACACCAAGGAATGTGATGGAATGCTCAAAATCAACTGAAACAAGCTAGAACCAAGGCTGCAGGTAGCTTGAAGTGCACGGGTTTTTTGAGTTAGGTTAGGGTTCTTCCAAGCAATTTTTCTGTTCTTTCTTGTTGTGTAGGCATTGTATATTTATAGTGGATGGATTTAGGTCTGAATTCAAGAGCAAATAATGATCAATCAATGTAAAAAATATTTGATTTTGTATGAAATCAAATCTTCCTTTTTTGATCAATTTTCAATCAAATTCTTGCCAAATCTATGAAAATTTCAAAATTTGCCAGCTTGTGTGAGTTACTTGGACCTCAAGCATGAGAGAAAAATCAATCTTGCATTTAATTTTGATTTTATACCTTATTTTTTAATTTAATTTGTATTTAAATGAATAAAATCCAAATTAAATAGAAAAATAAAGCTAAAATTCGTGGCATTGGGCTTGGATGTTCCAAATTGTCTAAGGAACAAGTTTGAATGAAGAAAAACTAGGCCCATTTGCAAAATTTTGGATTTTAACAAGTATCTCTCTTTGTGCACTTCTTCAAAAATGCCCAACTTGTGCAAGGTGTATTTTGCTCAATTTTCCACATTTTTGAGTGTTCTTGGACTTTTTAGAAAGCTCTAAGTGTCCTATAAACAACCTCTTTGGTTTCATCTCAATTGGAGTTTCCATGCTCAATAAATCTTCAAAACAAAAAGTTGACTTTTTGTTGACTTTGAAAAGGACCTGTAATGTTTTGATCCATACCTTCCAAATGAAGCATTTTTTGAACATTCTTGTGAGACATGAAGTTGTATAGAATTGAATTTCCTTCAAAATGAGGGGTGGTGGAAAAATTTTTGAGAAAGTATGAAGAAGTTATGCTCAGTCAAAGTTCAGTTGACTTTTCATTGAAAAACCCTAATTTGGAAAGTTTGACTTTTGAGCAAATCTTGAGTTTTCTTGATGAATCATGATCAACCCTTGATCAAATGAAGAATGTGACTTCAAAATGAGGATGTTGACCAAAAATCATGAAGTTTGACTGTATGTTGACCAAAGTTGACTTTTTGTCCAATACAATTGATTTTCAACCATCTGAGCAATTGTCTGAGGAAACTTGACTTGTGCGACTTGAAACTTGACATGGAGAATCTTTGAAGCATATGAGGAGGCATGATGACCATTGGATATGTTGGAAGTCCACCTGGATCTGAGAATTGCCAAATCCTAGTTTGGGTTGATTGTCTAGGAGAGGGTTTGTCTGATCAACCCTTGAGGAATCCTTGAGTAGGGATGTATGAGATGTCTTGAGAAGTAGGAGGGAAAATTTTGGGGTATGACAGCTACCTCATATTCAATTCTTTCTGGTCGAACAAATACTTCAAACTTTTATGGTCGCTAAACACTTCAAATCTAGAGTCATACAAATAATGTCTCCAAATTTTCAATACAAATACAACTGCAGCAAGTTCCAAATCATGTGTAGGATAGTTCTTCTCATGAATTCTCAACTTCCTTGACGCATAAGCAATGACTTTTTCATCTTGCATCAACACTCCACCTAATCCCATCTTAGAAGCATCACAATACACTACAAAAGGTTCTTCAAGCTTTGGTAACGTCAAAATTGGAGCCGACGTCAATCTCTTTTTCAACTCGGTAAAACTCTCTTCACATTCTACATCCCACACAAAAGCTTTACCTTTACAAGTTAACTTTGTTAGTGGAAGTTCCAACTTGGAAAATCCTTCAATAAACCTCCTATAATAACCAGCAAAACCAAAAAAGCTTCTAATCTCAATTGCTGACTTCGGAGTTTCCCATTGCAACACAATATCTACTTTAAACGGGTCCACAGCAATTCCACTACTTGAAATGACATGGCCGAGAAAACTAACCTCTTTCAACCAGAATTCACATTTGGACAGTTTAGCATACAACTTTCTTTCTTTCAGAACCTGCAACACTGTCTTCAAATGCTCTGCATGCTCTTCATCTGACTTAGAATAAATCAAAATATCGTCAATAAACACTACCACAAACCGATCCAAATAATTATGAAAGATGCGGTTCATATATTCCATAAATACTCTCGGCACATTGGTAACACCGAAAGGATCATAGAATATTCGTAGTGTCCATAACGTGTTCTAAAAGCCGTCTTCTGAATATCTTCATCTTTCACTTTAATCTGGTGATAACCTGATCGTAAATCAATCTTGCTAAACACACTAGCATCCACCAATTGATCCATCAAGTCATCAATTCTTGGAAGCGGATACTTGTTCTTGATCGTCACCTTATTCAATTATCTGTAATCAACACAAAGTCTCATGCTTCCATCTTTCTTCTTTAGTAAAAACACTAGAGCTCGCCACGGTGATACACTTGGTCTGACAAACTTTTCTCAAGTAGTTCTTCCAACTGCTTCTTCAGTTCTGCCAACTCAGATGCGGACATCTTGTACGGTGCCATAGAAACAGGTCTGGTACCAGGTACAAGATCAATACCAAATTCAAATTCCCGTTCCGGTGGTACATCTGGAATCTCATCAGGAAAAACTTCAGGAAATTCACGCACCACCTGCAATTCATCAATTATAGCTTGATTCTCCATTGACAATGTTGCCATAAATGAAAACATCTCAGCTTCTTCCTTCAACAACTGTCGCAATTGCTTAGGCGACACCAAAACAGCTTCTTCTTCTTCATCAGTTGAAAACCTCACAGATTTATTATAACAGTTAATATGAACATAGTTATGCTCTAACCAGTTCATACCCAGAATTACATCCAACCCACTTAACGGCAAACAAATTAAATCAACAGAAAAGTCCCTATCGAAGATTGTCAAAGGACACTTCAAGCACACAAGAGAAGTAGTCACTGATCCCTTAGTTGGGACCTCAACTACCATTGTACCATTCGTAGAAGAAAACACAAGTCCCAATCTTTTAACACAATCAGCAGCAATAAAATAATGAGTAGCACACGTATCAATAATAGTAATTAAAGGAATACTATTTATGAAACATGTACCTCTGATAAGTTTGTCGTCATTGCCCGATGAATCACCAGCCAAAGCAAACACCTTCTCACCAGATTGTGCCTTCTTCGGTTTCTTGCACTGACTCCCAATGTGTCCCTCTTCACCACAGTTAAAGCATATCATTTCTTTGTGCTTGCAATCAGATATTTCATGCCCAATCTGCCCACAACGGAAACACCTCTTCACCTCAGTAGTACAAGCATTTCTCTTATGACCAGCTTTCCCAAACTTGTAACAAACAATACCAGCAGGAGCACCTTCCCCACTAATTCTCTGACCCGGAGCAGCTCTCTGTTTACCCCTACCAGCTGGAGCATCATACGGTTTACCATAGTTTTGCTGATTCTTGCCTCTTTTATCACTAACAATCTTGTAATGAGCATTGTTGTCTTCCTCAAAAATACGACAGCTATCCACCAAATCAGGGAAAACGCGAATCTTCTGATACCCAATTGCTTTCTTGATCTCAGAATGCAAACTGTTTTCAAACTTAATGCACTTTGAGAATTCGACAGTTTCCGCGCTATAATGCGGATAGAACTTGGCCAACTCCACAAACTTCGCAGCATACTCAGTAATAGACATATTACCCTGCTTAAGTTCAAGGAATTCAATCTCTTTCTTACCTCGAACATCTTCAGGATAATATTTCCTCAGAAATTCCCTACGGAACACCGCCCAAGTGACTTCCTCACCTGCAGCGTCCAATCTTGCATTTATATCCAACCACCAGTCATCAGCCTCACTAGCCAACATGTGAGTTCCATACCCGGACCTTCAGCGCAGTAGTACAATTCATCACGCAAAAGATCCTCTCAATCTTTTTCAACCACTCCAGAGCACCATCAGGATCATGTTTTCCTTTGAATACCGGTGGATTCTCTCTCTGGAAGGTTGCCAAACTTCGGGATCCAGCATCTCCACCAGCATTAGATTGATTCTCCAAAGCATGAGCCATTGCTTCTAGAGCAGCAACAATCACAGCATCATTCCTTCCAGCCATTTCAACTAAGCACTAGAACATAACCAACATTTAGATAAAGTAATTAACAATACTCGATTGTTAACGACACAACAACTTGGCCGGACGGACCGACCTTCTTTGATACCACTAATGTAACACCCCAATTCTACCCAACGTTTATATGAGAATCAGAGTGCCAAAATTCAACTTAAAACTTGAGGCATTACACTTATCACAACTTGAAATCAACATTAAAACAACTTAATTCTTAGCGGATACATAGCACATAATGAGTACGAAATGATTAAAACATATTTAGTCTCCAACAATTCAACTTAAATAAATAAACCGCAGCAGATTCTCAACATGAATAATTTCAAAATAGCATAGCATCTTTGAAACAACGGAAAACCACAAATTAATTCTCAAAAACCACAACTTAATTCAAAGGAAGAAAATGTGTAACATAAAAGAAAACAAACGTTTGTTTCCCCCCGAGTGCTACGTATCAGAGTGACAACGCCATAAGCTACTAAACCTTCTACTCCTCGTTACCTGCACGTTACCAATATAAAGGTAACGACCAACAAAATAGAAAGGGTGAGATATCTAAAAATATAAACGAAGGTACAATACTTCATATGCTAGGTAAAGAATCATACAATAATTACTACTTTAATCAACAGCGTACGATATCCACAGAACAACATAATAATCAACAACAACTTAAAATGCAACTCGGATGCGACTCGACTAATGCAAATGCATGTGGATCCATTTGGAGTAAAATCCCAACTTAAAAATCATGCCAGGTTATCGAGGCACTCAACAAGGCATAAGCCTTCAACTTACAACGTGGTTCCAATCCAGGCCAACTTAATAATGCACATGATATGTATGCTAAAACGAATACAACGTCAACAACAACTTAAATCAACGACAACTTGAATCATGCATGAACCGCATCAACTTAATTAACCAACATCGACTTCAACAACAATCAACAACGTCAACACAATGCAATTATAAATTAATTCAATCAACTTTAGTTTTCGACTTTGGCCATTTAAGCCAACGATTCTTAGATTGTCCGATTCGGGAACAATTAGCATCGTTCCGACAGTACCTGCAAATCCAGCAGCCAACGCGAATTTCAACGAAACAAAACAGTTTTATTTAACTACCCGTATACCCGAACTATTCTGCAAATTTTCGTCCAATTCCGAAAAACTAATTTTTTCGCTTAATTAACAGACAGTCTAATTTTCTGCACTGTTTTTACTTCTTAAAGCATTAATACTTAATCCTTTAAATCCTACTAATTAATTCTGCCAGTACCCATTATCATTCTACATTTTTTATTGATCATTCCACTATTCAATTTACACTGCCTGCTATAATTTTGTTGCTGCTAATATTATTCTTCAGTTATATTTATCTATTACTGCTAGAGTATTTTCTACTACCTGTCATCTGACATTTTCCTCTTCTGCTATGGTTATTTATGTTATGCAAAGAGTATTACTTGTTCTATTGTACTATCCTAACTTACCAAAACATAAGTCAAACTAAGCCATTACTCAACAAGCCACGTGAACAAACACGCAGGGAAGGGAGTGTGGGTGAGGTGCCCACCCTGGGCACCTAAGGCAGTCGCCTCCCTCTCCTAGGGCCAATTGAAACGGACGTCTCCCTCTCCTAGGCAGTCGTCTCCATTCTTCTTCTCCAATGAGGGGCGGTCGCCTCCAACCTCTTCTTCCTCTTGGGACGGTCGCCTCCCTCCATGTATAATATCTCAACGATTCAACACAAATTGCAACCAATTACACGGGAACAACAAATATAGGGACACACATAGTAGAGAAATTTCAACACAGGAAGCAATATTATTCATTCCAGCAACATAAATTCATCACCGAAAACATGATTAGCAGTGTAATTATATAGCCCTAAACCCCACATAAAAATTATCCTACAATCGATTATATGATCCGAACCCCACCCCTTATCTTTGGATTGAAGGGAACTCGGAAAATTGATCGGAAAAGCGAAATTCTCGGACAACAATTGATCCCTACTAGCAACCCTTGTTCCCAAATCACTTCCTTTTCTCTTCTGTTTTTCCTCTGCTACGTGACTATGGATGTGTTTGGTTTTGCAAGCAATGCTACCTCCTTATTTTACTAGGTCACTCAATTAAATAATGGGCTCCTAACATAAATTGGGTCTACTAAATAATACCCCTAAAGATGCTATTTCACCCTCATAATTAATTCACTATAATTAATTAGTAATTCTAAATATAAAATAAATTCTAATATTATTTTCCTTCCGATTAATTTTACCCGATTATTAACTTAACGATTCCACTTACCAATTCTACTTAATCACAGATTAATCGGAAATACTCTATAATATTAAATTAAATTAATTTAATTAACTACGGGTGTTACAATACACGTACATGATTTGCATTTCTTTTCCTTTTGACTTTTGATTACATGTTATGGATTAAATTCCGATTGATTTAAACATTTCAAAACCAAATAAAAACTTGATTTAGAATTTAATTCGAAACGTGAATTATGTAATTCCAATAGCGATTTTTGGCAATTTTACACTTTGGAACTCATTTTTTTTTGAAAGTCCAAAGTAACGATACTTGTTACTCACGTTTTGACACGTTCCAGAACCGATTTTGGAGGATTCGGAACCAAATTTGGCTCATAACATGCTCAAACACTCTTGCTTCCCTGTCACTTTAATGCTCCAACAGTACGACTTCCACTCGGAATTAATAAATAGCGCATACGTTTTTGAAACCATTGACGTTTTTGCAAGCAACTATGCGATCTTTAACTGATTTCGAGAAGTTGACTTTTTCGCCCGAGGTAAAACGATCAACAACAACATATTTTGCATTATGCAAATCACCAACAACAATTCATCAATCTCCAAATCATGCATTCAATTAAAAGAAGCATATCAACAACATTCATAATTTAATTAATTCCCGGTTACGGATTAATATTCACTAAAATATACTCGTCATTTTATTTACCAAACATCGGAGGTAAAACACCCAAAAATAAGAAAAATTCTCAAAACAGCCTGCATGAGCCGACTCATGGGTCTTTAGGTCGGCTCATGAGTGGAAGATTATGGTTTGGCAATGCCCGGGAAGGCGCACACCTTCTCCATGCGTTGACTCATACCCAATTTCAGAAGTTTCTGCCGGACCATCGAAGTTACGCACCATCGGAACTTACGCCCCATCATAACCGCACCATCGAAGTTACGCACCATCATAACCGCCCCATCGGTTATGGACCAACAGAAGTTCTACACCATCAGAACTTCTTCCCTATCAGAACTTTTACACATTCAGAAGTTCTGGACCATTAGAATTTTTGCACCATCATAACTTCTGCCCTATCAGAACTTCTGCGCCATCAGAAGTTCTGGACCATCATAAGTTCTGCTCCATCAAAACATCTTCCCTATCAGAACTTCTGCACCATCAGAAGGTCTGGACCATCAGAAGTTCTGCTCCATTAGAACTTATGCCCTATCAGAACTTCTGCAACATCAAAAGTTCTAGACCATCAGAAGTTCTACACCATCGAAGTTACGCCTATCGAAATTACGCACCATCGAGTTTTGGACCATCGAAGTTACGCACCATCACAACCATATCGAACTTCGCACCATTAAAATTTCTAGACCATCAGAATTTCTTCACCATCAGAACCTCTGCCCTATTAGAACATCTACACCATCAGAAGTTCTGGACCATTAGAAGTTTTGCACCATCAGAACTTCTGCCCTATCAGAACTTATGCACCATCAGGTTATGGACCATCAAAAGTTCTGCACCATCAGAACTTCTTCCCTGTCATAAATTCTGCACCATCAAAACTTATGCCCTATCAGAAGTTTTGCACCATCAGAAGTTCTGCACCATCAAAAGTTCTGGACCATTAGAAGTTCTGCACCATCAGAACTTCTGCATGATCAGAAGTTCTAGACCATCAGAACTTCTGCACCATCAAAACACGCCTATCGAACTTACGCACCATCGAAGTTACGGACCATCGAGTTACGCATAATCGAACTTACGCCCTATCAAAACTTTTGCACCATCAAAAGTTCTGGACCATCAGAAGTTATGCACCATCAGAACTTCTTCCCTATCAGAACTTTTGCACCATCAGAAGTTCTGGACCATCAGAAGTTCTGCACCATCAGAACTTCTTCCCTATCAGAACTTTCGCACCATCGAAGTTACGGAACATCGAGTTACGCACCATCGAACTCGCCTATTAGAACTTCTGCACCATCAGAAGTTCTAGACCATTAGAAGTTCTGCACAATCAGAACTTATGCACTATCAGAGGTTATGGACCATCAAAAGTTCTGCACCATCAGAACTTTTGCCTTATCAGAACTTCTACACCATCAGAAGTTCTGCACCATCAGAATTTGTGTCTTATCAGAACTTCTGCAACATCTGAAGTTCTGGACCATCAGAAGTTCTGCACCATCAGAACTTATGCCATATTAGAACTTCTGCACCATCAGAACTTACGCACCATCGAACTTACGCCTATCGAACTTCGCACCATTAGAAGTTACGGACCATCGAACACGCACCATCAGAACTTCTTCCCTATCAAAAATTCTGCACCATCAGAAGTTTTGGACCATCAGAAGTTCTGCTCCATCAGAACGTCTAGACAATAATTATACTCAACAAAACTAGTATGCTATTTTATTCTGCTATGTCTATTTGTTTCCTACAAACCACAAGTTAAATTCACTATTGTAATTATTATTATTACTCCAACTATACTACTAGCACATGTGTTCATCATACTTCAAAGGTTCCTAAATGTAATGCCAAAACAACTACCTAAGCCATGTCATCCCTTACAACTTCATCTCCTTCATCATTTTCCTTAATTTTTCCAGCACTACGTGTTCTAACATTTCAACCCAGAATCAACTTATTTTCCAAAAATACTACTTCTATCTACCAATATAGTTACACACATAATTACACCAACACAGTACCAGCAACAACAACAACAACAACAGACAGCGATATTTTCAATATTGGTCTATCAATTTCATCACAAAACCTCGAATCTACAGTTAATTTATACACCCTAAATCCCACATAAAAATCATCATACAAATGATTATATAAATCAAACCCCACCCCTTACCTTTAGATTGAAGAGTGTTCGAAAAACTTGATTGGAATCGGCAACTATCAGACTGCAATTTGAGCTTTTTCCCCAACTTCTAGAAAACCCTTATTCCCAATTTTCTCTTCTACTACGTGATGTTCTTCTTTTCTCTCTATTGCTACTGTACGTGATATTTGTTTTGTTTCTCTCAATAATGCCACTTCTAACTACTAATTAAGACACTTAAAATACTAATGGGCCACTTAAAATACTAATGGGCCACTAAACTCTAATTGGGTATACTAACTATTACTTCTCAAAATGCTATTTCACCTCTATAACTAACTCATCCATATTTAATTAATAATTCTAAAAATACTAATAAATTCTAATATTATTTCTTCAACCTAATCAACTTAATTAATTCTTCAACTAACCGAATAAAATCCAACTTTAATTTAATAATCCAATAAGTAAATCCCTATATAATTTAATTAAATAATTAATTAAATTCGGGGCGTTATATTTTACGCTTGTATACACACGTATACATTCTATTTGTCTATTTTTGGGTCTAACTCCCTTCTTGCAGATATTTGGCACTTGTACTCATGCGTGTACATTTTATTATCTGTTTGTTCGGTATTACTTTGTTCTTGTAGGTACACTTGATCGAAACATGTATACACATGTTCCTTGGCTTGTGCGCATACGCGTACATTCTATTATCTGCTTGTGTGGTTTTCTTGCAGGTACACCTTGGTTGGAATGTGTATACACATGTTCCTTGACTTGTGCGTATACACGTACATTCTATTTTGCTTGCGTGGTTTTCTTGCAGGTACCATTATTTGGAACGTGTATACACATGTTCCTTGGCTTATCCGCATACGCGTATATTCTATTGTCTGTTTGTTGGGATTTCCCTTCTCTTACAGGTGTCATTACTTTGGATGAGTATGAACGCGTATTCCGCTTTCTTTTGATACCTTGAGTATTTCTCACCAGTTTACTCTTATTGCATGGCTGCAATACTTGAAGTTTTCCAGAGTATTCTTTAGCTCACAGTGCTCTTCGATTTGATATCCGTTTGGTAATTTCTACACTGACTTTACCGCATTCTCTTACAACTTTCCTAGATATCATGAGAAGTAGGGCTTTACAACTTTTCTTTTGCCATGAGAAGTAAGAATAGAGATGCATGATGGGGCTTTCGTAGGTGGAGCATGTTTAGGAACCCCTCTGGTTTATTTAAAGACCCGTTTAGGGCGCTTCTGTGTGCTAATTGTGTTTAGTTTGTTTAAAGTCCTCATTCGTGCATAGAGAGGAAATTCTCAGTAAGTGTTTACATTTGTGCTTTCATAGGTCAAGTGGTTAGGAAACCCAACGTGGCACCACTACACAAAGACCCGCGTTGTTATTTTTCCTACTATCGAGTCATGATATATGGGGAAAGCAGAAAGGGTCGGCAGTCGTCCCCCGCCCAGTTCTAGTCTGTGTCTTGTATGGCACACACAAATCTTGTTGCTCTTACTTATCGAGTCAATAACAAAGTGGCCAGAGTTCACTATTTTGACCCTCCACTCTTTCCCAGGGAAGAACTCGCATCATTTGCTTTGTAGGTTATGCCTATGCTTGTTTGACATTTGTTTGCGCATTGCATTGCTTGTGTGCTTATGCCAAAGCACTTGATTGCTTCATCCCTTTGCATCCCTTGGTTTCACAACCAAGACAGATATAGGATAGCTTTCCCTTAGGACCGCTCGGTTAGGATAGCTCTCGAGCCTAGATATTAGGACTTACATACTTTGCATGTTGACATAGGTAGAGATTCCCTTACATCCTCAACTATATGTCCACTGTTTCCATGACAACATTAGGTCTAGTACTAGTTTAGTCTCCCTTTTGTTTTGCTTGTTTCTTTTTGCATCCTTGCATGTAATTAAAACTAAAAGTTGCTTTATTTTTCTTTTGAAAACAAAAACACTTAATAATTGTTTGAACTCCTTTCTCAAGGTAAAAGCAACCAACCAAGACAAACTCTTTTCGCCTTCGGGTGCATTTTCTTTTTGTGTTTAAAACATTTTTCATAAGTAAAAAACATAAAACCCACCAAAACAAGTGAGCCGAACTACGACACTCTGACTTTCCCATTGCACGAGGGAATACGTAGGCATCTTGTCACGGGGCTCAATCGAGCAAAACTTTGTAAAAACGTCCTTCTTTTCCCCGTGGTTTCTTAATTTTCCTTTCCTTTTGCATGCATCGTAGTGATTAAGCAAAGATATATGTAAACACACCCCTTAGCTAGTAAATAGAAGTGGATATCATAGAGTACTACGGACGTGTGAGGTGCTAATCCCTTCCCCTTGCGTTACAAACTCCCTTACTTGAATCTCTCGGTCGTAAGACCATGGTTTCTTCCCTCTTAGGTTTACTCGACGTTTTCCTTTCTCCTTCGTGAGATAAAAGACGTTCGATGGCGACTCCATTGATACACCCCTATCAGTCGGAGTTCAGCCGGGTGGTTTCAATGAAGACTTGCCAGAAGCTTGATAGAATCAACGCGACCACACAACAAGTTTCAATTGCTTTTTGTCAAGTATATCACTGAAAGAGTAAATTGTTAGTAAGGTTAGCAAGGTGACCATCGTGAAACTTGTCAAGTATATCACCGGTTATGGAACAATCATCCCTTGATCAAAGATGCTTGAGATTTTCAATTGACAAAGTTAGTGAAAACTTGTTAGAAGCTTGATTAAAAAATCATAGCGACTACTACAACAAGTTTCACAAGTGTTGAACCAAAATCAAAGCTCAAACAATCTTTTGGGGCTTTTTTGAACATTAAAGTTCATGCCACTAATTGATCATTCTCTGATTCGGGACAAAAGAAAATAAAAGGGAATGATAGGTCAACTTGGATTATCTTCTCAAAAATTCTTCCATCTGTAAGTTCAACCACTCATCTTGGTGGATTAAGGCACAAAATCTATTCCTAACTCAAAGCACCAAGAATGAATTGAATAATTCATCCTTTGATAGATTTGAATCAACAATACATTTCTCCAACCTCATCAACACCCAAAATTCATTGAGATTAAAGAGGAATTAGATGTTCAAGACTACAATCCAAGGCAATCATCAAAAGAATGGATTAGAAGAAGAGTAATCATTTAAAATAAGTCAAAAAATTAGTGAAAATCACATTCTGCACTATGTGCAATCGATTGCATCAGCATAATTTTTCAAAAAAATTTCAAAACAAAGCCCGTGCTATCGATTGCACTGTAGTGCAAATCGATTGCTTACTGTAAAAACCAGAAAAATCACATTTCTAAAGGCAAAATCCTTGTTCAAACATTTTCACAAACACCTTGTGTGTCTTGATTCAATTTAGCATGAAAATTCCACCAATTTCTTGAGAAATAAACATCAATGGAACTAAAAACAAGTTTGCTCAATGAATTAAACCATAAAAATTATCAAGAGATCACATTGTAAAAGATGAAGTTCGACACTCACCACTTGTAGATCTTGAGAAAATTTTGCAAGAGTAACACTTCAACTTGCTTCACTTCAACTTCAAAAATCAGAATCACAAACCTAGATCTAAAGAATTGAAGAAGAAAAAGAGAGTGGATGGAGGTTTATCTCAAAGAATTAGTAAATTCCAATGAATAATTTACTAATATTTATGAAATTTGAATGAGAGGAGGCCTCTATTTATAAGGTTTTGGTTTGGGAATAAGTGGTGGTTTGGAATTTGGTTTGGGTATGGAATTAGGCTTGGAAAATGAATTTGGAGCCAAATTTGAATCAATTAGTAATTAATTTCGAAATTAAAAGAAAATAAAAAATGAAATTGGGGCCCAATCCCACAAACTTGAAAATTTCCCTATTTTTCAGCATTCTGCGCAGTGCAATCGATTGCACTCTAGTGCAAATCGATTGCACTAAGTCATTTTTGAAAATTTGCTTAAATTGGCTAGTGGGCAATCGATTGCTCAAATGTGCAAATCGATTGCACTCTATTTTTTTTTTTGAAAAATTGGTTTTAAATCAAGTTTGGGGGAAAAAACACTGGAGAAACTTACACTCGCATGATGTCTTAGCTTGATACCTACAAAATACAAGATATAAAGATAAAAGAAAATATTTTTGGTATTTTAATCAGAGGTTAGCAGATGAGATAAATGAAGATCAATCATGCATGCAGAACACAGTTAGGATGCTTGGTGATTCCTTGAGAGCAAACTTAGGAATAGGACAACCATAAGAGCCCAACCTTGTTTGTGATCTTAATGCATTATGATGATGAGGGATATTAGGGGAAAAAATTGGGGTACAACATTACCCATGATAGCCATCTCGAATTCTCCTTGCATCATCAATGTAAATTCTTCGCATAGATATTTTTTATTGATCTGAATATGATATCGTCAATGTAGACTTGAACCAATAAAATATGAATTTGATTTATTTATAAACAAACTTTTATCAAATTTACCTTTTTCAAATCCTCTACCACATAGAAAGTTGCTAAGTCTATCATATCATGCTCTTAGTTCTTGCTTCAAGCCATAAAGAGCTTTCTTCAACTTGAATATATGTGAAGGATTCTTGAAGTCTTCAAAATCATGAGGTTTTTTGACATATAATTCCTCATTGATTTATTTATTCAAGAAGGCACTCTTGACATCCATTTAGATAATCTAAAAATTTAATGAACACGCATAAGCAAATAATAAACGAATAGCTTCTAAAGTTGCAACCAGAGAAAATGCTTCTTCAAAGTAGATTCCTTCTACTTGATTATATGCTTGAGCCATCAATTTTCTTTGTTGAGAACAATTATACCATTCTAGTCAAGTTTGTTCTTAAACGCCTATTTCGTACCTATGATGTATTCATCACTTGGCCTAGAAACAAGTTCCCAAATTGATTTCTTTTGAATTGATTTAACTCCTTTTGAATAGATAGTATCCATTTGGTCATTTTCTAAGGCTTCATTAACCTTTGAAGTTTCTATTTGAGAAACAAATACCATATTCAAGCATGCATCCTTGATATTTAGCCTTGTTGAAACTCATTTGTTTATGTTACCAATTAGTTGTTCAATTGGATGATCACAATGGGTTCTTAATTCTTGAGAAATATCATATTGATTTGGATCTTTTTGTGAACATTACTTTTGGTGTTCCGGATGATCAACATTGTTATTATTGGAAACTTCTTCAGAAGGTATTTCTAAAATATCATCATCATCACAGACATCTATATCCTCATCAGAGGCGTTATATTCATCAAAAGAAACATGCAATGATTGTTCAATAGTTAAAATTCTTTTATTATAGATCCTATAAGCTTTACTAGTGATAGAGTGGTCTATAAATATATCCTCTTCAGATTTCTCGTCAAATTTACCAAGATTTTCTTTGTCATTGTTGAGGACAAAGAACTTGCATCCAAAGATATGAAACTGAGAAACATTTGGATTTCTTCCTGTGAAGAGTTTATATAGGGTCTTTTACAATATTGGTATTGTGATAACCTGAATACTTACACAACATGATGTATTAACCACATCCACCCAAAGTACTTTGGTAGACTTCAGTCACTAAGCATTGTGCTTGCAATTCTACTAGAGTTCGATTTTTTCTCTCCACCACTCCATTTTATTGTGAAGTCCTTGGTGCTGAAAAATTATATAGAGATGTCATTTTCTTCACAAAATTTACCAAATAATACATTTTGGAACTCTCCACCATGGTCACTTCTAATTGATGTGATCTTTAAAGATTTTTCATTTTTTACTTGCTTTGCATACTTCCTAAATGCCTTGAAATCATCAGTTTTCTGCACAAGAAACAAAGTCCACAAATATTTAGAAAAATCATCAACATTAACTAAGACATATATATTACCTCTGAAGCTTCTTGTTCTTGATGGACCATACAAGTCCATGTGAAACAATTGAAGTGGCGGTGTTGTTGATACCACATTATTTGGCTTGAAAGGTTATTTTGTTTGTTTTCCCTTTTGACATGTATCACATAATTTATCTTTGAAAAACTTTATCTTTGGCAATCCAATGACTAGATTGTGTTTGGATAGTTTGTTTAAATATTCCATATGAATATAGGTTGCTCTTATGTGCCAAAGTCATGAGTCATTACTTTTTACCAAGGGTGTTCGAGGTGCGGTTTAGGTGGTTTTGAAGCGAAAAATCACCCGAACTGCAAGAGAAAAAACATGTGGTTCGATTTGGTTTGGTTGGATTTTAAAAATAAAACTGAACCAAAATAAACCAAGCTAATGTGGTTTGGATCGGTTCGGTTGGTTCAGTTTTTTTACAAAGAACATTATTGAGCCATACATACACATATAGAGAAAAATATAATTTTATGTTTAATCCTTCATATATTACCATAAAAGAATTAAAATTATCAAAATAAGCTTATAGTTTGACACATAAAATTGCGTCTTATAATTTTATCTAAATCTAAAGAACGATATACATTAGATTGCATTCATAAATAAATATTATACAAATAATACGATAAAATATACTTTGTGAAATAGTATTTATAAATAAATAATATTTTTTTATGATTTGTAAATTAATATAAATATCATACAAAAAACTTGATAAAATATAAACATAATACATGTTGATTTCTATAAAGAATTAAAAATATATATATTGGTTAGTACGATTTTATAACATAATGCAGTTTTGTTTGGTTTGGTTTGGTTCGATTTGCAAAATACAAACCGTAAGAAGAATCGAATCGCGCAATTCCTTTAAAAAATGACCCAAACACATCCGAACTAAATGTCGTTTTTTTTGCGGTTTCGGTTTTGTTCAATTCGGTTTTGCGGTTTTCTTTTGGGCCGGTTTGGTTTTGAACACCATTAGTATTTACCAAGAGAAATTTTATTTTCAAATATAAATCATCTAAATACATCATAAAAATTATTATTGATTCTTTTACCTTGGAGTTTTACCTCATTAGTGACTTCATCTTCAATTAAGCATTCATCCTTGGTGAACTTGATTTTGAAGTCTTCATCACAAAGTTGACCTATGCTTAGAAGATTGTGCATTATTCCTTCAACATAAAGTACATCTTCAATATTAGTGAAAGGTGGCGCTTCAACTTTGTCAAAATCGTGAAATTTACCTTTGTTGTTATCCCCATAAGTAACACACTATATTTGAAATTTTCTTATATCTCTCATCATATTCTTAGAACAACTGTAAGTTCCTTAGTTTTGAGGATTGACATTAATTTTTGTAAAATAAATAATAGCAGCAAATAATGAAATGTATAATAGGATGTATAAAATTGCTAAAAAGAACAGGTATAACAAGATGTCCTGTTGAAATGTCAGAACATGTTTTGTTGAACTTATTCAACAATTGGAATAACATGTCGAAGCAGATGTCCTATGAAAGAGAATTTGACATCGCGCCTGCTGAACTAAATAATGAGATTTACTTCTGATTTAAATTATGCAGAATATTTGGAGAATATTATGCATAGAATATTTGGAGAATATTATGCACCATATACAAAGCATATTTACAAGCATATTTAAAGGTCTAGAAAATTTAATCTGAAACCAAGGAGAATATTTAGGAAACTAAATATTGATGACCTTTCTTGTAGTAGAAGTTTTCTACAGTTTGTTGCAACTTATCTACTGCTGTTTGAAGGCCCAAATCCAGTTGGATATAGGTTATAAGATAAGGATTTGTAACCTAGATTGAGAAGCTAGCCGAATATATCAAAAATGTAATCATTAGGATAGATGTAGTGAACCACCCGGTTTGTGGAATGGTCACCATACTCCTCGAACCCTGTAGGTGAGAGGAAATATATATTATTCTTGGAGGAAGCTTTGAAGCAACTCCAAGGTGTGTCCTAAGGTAGAAGAAAGAGGCTTTAAGTCTTAGTTAGTTTGAGATATAAGTGTGTCTTCTTTTCATTGATATTGTTATTATTTATCACTAAGAGTGATTGAGGGGGAGTGAGAGGGGTATCTCATATATAAGAGTTCTTAGGTAGAAAGGTTACTGGGTAGTTATTAAGTGAGGAGTTGTAAATGAGAGATTTTAGTTCTGAATTGATACTGCTAATAGTGAACTTCATCCTTGGCTTGGTAGCCTCCAGATGTACGTGTGTTGCACCGAACTAGGTAAACAATCCTGATGTGTTATTTATATTTTCTGTACTGATTTACCTTGTCTGGGTATTTATGTCAAATCAGATGTCATGACATCCTTATAAGACATTTGAGTTTGTTCTAAACAATCCTGATGAGTTATTTGTGCATTCCACTATCAAGATACCATAGATTTGTAGTGGTCTTTAATCATGCCTTTAAACAAATTAGGTTTTGTTAGATACCCAATATGCCTCGGGTCCTTCATAATTTGTTTCTTTCTTGACCCACACATAACTCCCACTTACCACACTAAAGTTTCTTACATAGCGAGCATTAGGTGTGTGATCAATTATACAATAATAGAAACATGTAAGAAAAAAATTACTTCTATATCTAAGAACATATGATTTATTTTTAGAAAATTTCTTCGAAGGATGATAATGAACTTCATGGGATTTATTCACTCTCTTTGTTGGATTGGTCGCTTTCCTTAACAAATATATTTTTACTAGTACTTGGTCTATCAAATTTAGAATAACCAAGTCCAATTTTATCATTGAAGTATCTTTGTTGACTGAAGACATTGTCTAATCTAATTCGTCCTTTTTCATATCTTTCAAGAACTCTTTTCAATAGGATAATTTGAAGAAAAAAATGAATCATGTAACACCCATTTTCTACCCAACATTTATAATAGAGTCAGAGTGCCAAAATTTCAAAACATAAACAAATGTCACATTTCAACATATTATCAAACACTTGTCTTTCATTTAATATAGATACATAGCATTCGGTCTTCACATCTTATAAGTCATATACAACTTTATTCGACTAAATAAAAACTTTAAGTTATAATTATTCGAGAGTTATTGTAATGACAACAATTAGAAACAATTCCAACAACAAATAATAACAACTACTCATCATCTTATAATCACAACAACATAAACGTCCCCCCGAGTGCTACGTATCATAGCAATGACATCATTTTGAACTAACAGCAACTAACGACCTCATAATGCTACTTCGAACTTCCACGGTTATTCTTGAGTACCTGCCCATTTCCGATGGTAGGGGAAATATCAGCAAAAGGGGTGAGATATCCAACAATATAAACAAGTGTATGATAAATAATATGCTAGGATTAAATCATACAAAATTATCACATCGCAATTAACACCTCACCACAACTTCTCAATTAATAACAACGCAAAACACGTCACCGTTAGCAACAACATAATTCACTTCACAGTTAACTACAAACATAATTCGCTTCATAGTTAACCATAACATAATCATCAACGTAATAACTTAAATCAAAACAACATAACAACAACAACTTAATAACAACACCAACTTACAACAACAACAACTTATAGCAACAACAACTTATATCAATAACGGAACAATGACAATCAATAAACAACGAATAATAACAACTACTTTAACACGCGACTCAATATATGACTCAACTATGCAAATGCATGTGGTACCATTTGGAGCAGAACTCCCAACTTAAACATATGTCAGTTTATCGAGGCATTAACAAGGCATGAGCCTTCAACATGGTGCCATCAAGGCCAAGGCATAAGCCTTCAACTTTCAACGTGGTGCCATCAAGGCCAACTTAATCATGCAATGTATGCTATGCGACCTCGGCTTCAACAACAATTACACAACAGCAACAACGCGCATCAGCAACAACTTATACTATGCATCAATGACATCAATTTAGATCAATACTGGCCTTACGACCTACAACTCAAACATGTCCATAAATCGGGACGATTCAACTTAATCAACATTGGGCTTAGGCCTACAACTTCATCAACATATCAATAACAAGTTAGTAACAACAACAATTAAAACAAACACTACAACAAATACTACACAATTTAACTGTTACGAATCTACACTTAAAACATCTTATTTAATACTAACGCTACTTATTTATTAAACGTCTTCTACTAAATTAGTTAATTAGTCAACTACTTGATTTCCATTAATAAGATGCCCGCTATATTCGACATACGTGACACCGTTTCAATTTTTCAACCAACCAATAATAACTACACGCATACACGATTTTCTCCGACAGTTTCCAACTAATTCCGGTTAACTCCGGACGACTAATTTTACCGTTTAATTTTACTAAACCGGTCAATTCAGTACTATTTTTAAACATTATCATTATTATTAAAAATTACGTTATCATTTGCTAACTATAATACTGATGTTCTATTTTCCCGGTATTACTTCTATTCGCTGTTATCACTGCTCATTATCAACTAGCTTCTACTAATTTCATTATACCAATTTAATTAATTCCCTGCAACAACTTCTACTTCATACTGCCATTTTAACGGCTACACTATTATTTCAACTCTGCTACTGAATCAATATGTCAGTTAAATGTTACTCTGCTATTTCTTTCTAGCTGCTAAATTATCAACCTGTCCTTTGTTTATTTTCTGCAGTATAATTGCTACTTTATTAATATATCCTATCACTGCATTATTATTCCTGTCACGACTATTTCTGCTAAACTACTACTAAAATTACTTAACTATCATTATTATGAATTCTACTTCCAGCACCCTTTGTTTTCTTGTTGTTACATGAATTACCAGAATTAAATATACTACTGCTATTATTCTCACTACAATTGCTCTACCTGTTTACCTTATAAGTCTGCTAAGAAAATGCATTATGTATTATCAATTACTCTACTGAGCTATTATTCAATTACTACAGTTATTAATTATACTATACTAGTATTAATAATACAAAAGGAATCATTTTGCTGTCATCACCTAATCCATCAAAATACAAAAAATAATTTCCATGCACAGCAACACAACAACCAAAAGACAAGAAAAATTGGAAGGGTGGCGCCCGTCTTATACTATGAGGCGTCCGCCCCTAATTCCAATGGGGTCCACCCTCGTCCTTATTTTAATGGGACGATCGTCCTTCCCCTTCCTTCCACATGGGGCGCCCGCCCTTCAATCATCACACCATGAGGCGCCCGCCTCCACCCCATGTGGTCCCCGTCTCCAAAAGTTTCCTCTTCTTCCTTCATCGTATCCTGCGTCGTGTTCTTTTGCCCAATAATGCCAATCGCACCGTTTTAAATAATTCAACCCAACCCACTTTATTCCCATAATCACTTCATTCACAATATTCAATTTAATCAACAAAACCCAATTTAACAATTCATAAGTCACATCACAAATTCAATCGGTTATCGAATAACAACAAATCATGGCGAGAATTTATATAACCTTAACCCCACATACGATTCATCATAAACCCGTTTAAATATTTAGAACCTCACCCTTACCTTGGATTGACGGTCTCTCTATAGTTTCTGGTCGAATTTCGATTTGGCTTTCCGGTCTACAATTCCTATTTCGGCGGCAGTTTCCTCCAAACCCTTGTTCCTCTTTTCTTCCTCCCACATACAACTTTTTCCCAAAAATATTCACTAAACCCTTATAATTCTCCTTTTATATCTCTTATAATTAAGTCCAACTTATAATAGTACTAATAATAATAATAATAATAGTAATAATAATAATAATAATAATGATATTTCTATTGGGTTAATTTTCACACCTCCGTTCTATGTTTCTAACACCAAATAGGCCCTAATTAAATAATTCTATTAATCCACACTTATTTATAATATTATTTCCAATAATATTCTATAATAAAATTAATTCATCATTAATTAATCGCAACTTCCGATAATTCGCTTAATCATCCTAAATCAACTTATAAATTTATTAATGCTCCTTATAATTCTACTCATAAATCCAACTTCGGTTAAATTCCAATAAATAAATCCTTTAATAATTTAATTAAATAATTAATTAAATTTGGGGCATTACAACTCTCCCCCACTTAGGATATTTTCGTCCTCGAAAATCCATCCGACACAACCATCACATTCGCATCTAATCCTTCGATTTAACAACAACCGAATCACGGTTTGAATCCCATACTTCTACGTCTATCTTCCAATATTCTTGCAACATAATCTTTACTAACTTGCTAACTATTTTAGCAATATCTTTGAACACCATCTTACAACATGGCATCAACCATCACTTGCTTATACCTGACTATACAACATCGCATCATTATCGTGGCAACATATTCAACACCAAAATACATATACAATTCTTACCCTCATACTCCGAGATCATTCATCCGCGAAACACCGACAACTCTATTCATTTCATCGTATCACTCTCATAGTGACATCGACATAGCCAACTTCATCAACCACCATCATACTATGGAGGATTATCCCTTACTTACAATAACCAACAACAACATCATGACAACATAATTAAAATCACTATAACACCAACCTAACAACTTAACTCAATAAATATGCGCACAACGCACCATCAACCAACAACCACAATAACATCTTTATGGAATCAGCAAAATTTATGAGAACCACGACATTCTAGCACATCACGCTTCAGCTGCGCAACTCTAATTATCCATCTTAAGTCGTAGTGCCCATTCAAACCTCGATCAAATAAACAATGTGTAACTCGCAATTTTAGGCTCAGCTTCCTTCAACATCCATCACACCATTTCCTAGACAATCTCCTCGACTCAACATACATCGCTCTACTCACCATTAAGACATCAAGACAATTCTATATCATCCAATATGTTCCCGTCTACTACCAACAAGAGATTAAGGGTGATCAGTTCCTCAATTTGTCAATAGATATCAGACAATCATATTAGAGATTAAACCGTCGTTACTAACATTAATAGTATCCTTTTCCCAACTTGCACTCACGGTTCAAAGATCTCAACAACTCCAACCACCTCTACAACTTTTAAAAATCATTCCCAATAATTCTACGGCATGGCCTACTTACACAACAACTTATTAGGTTCCATCTCATAGCAACTATACTTTTCCAAGACATTCCAACTTGTTAAACAACCAAAATCTTAAATCTGTATTACCTTCGAATTCGAGAAACAACAAGCTCCTACAACATTTGCAATGTGTCCATCAGTAGCATGCTAATTTGATACCTCTCAACCAAACACATTCGAGAAGCGAGCTTCTCCCCCACTTAGCATCAACTTAATTCCTACAAACAGTCAACCAAAAGCAACAAGTACCGACAGTGTTCCACACACTTGTTGTAACACCCCTTCTAATTACCCGCGATTTTATAAATAATAATCAGAGTATATAACACATTTCAAGAGGCATCACAAATTTTAAATATAATTCAAAACAGTTGTCATGCTTTCACTGAAGAAAATTCATTAAATGAAACATACTTAAGGTTATGTTTAACAGCGGAAATGAAACATAACGGATCCCGAATACAACATCCATAATTATTCCAGGACATAACATCAAAACATGATTCAAAACCATTAAAAATATCCATTAAAGGATTCAAACAACCGTTTCCCCAGTGTTACATCTACCAGAGCACGACACTGACACGCAGACTAATTAACTGACTCGACTCTAGAGCTATCCTCACCAACTCCAAGCAGCTAATCACTTCGGATCTAAAATTGTTAAAGTAAGGGTGAAATTTCAATTCAATATAACATGCATTATACGTTTTTAAAATGCAACAGAATAATCGGATACGTTAGTCCATTAACCAAACACAAATCATAATCAATTCACAAGGCAGTTCACACAATGAACATGTATATAACAAACAATGGAAATTGCAAACTGAATCCATCCTAGCATGTTACAATCCCATATGCAATGCAGACTCTATGCATGTGGTACCAAACGTGAACCGAGTTCACCCACCGCTCCGTTTACATGTGGAAAGATGTATATCCATGATTCGCCGAACACGAGTCAAGAATCCAATCCACGATTCGCCCATAACCACCGGTCAAGAATCTAGCCTCACTACCGCACCGGTAAGTCTATTGGCTCGATTCACTTCCGCACAATGGAAATGAACCAATTTAACAAATGCTCATGCATGCATCATAAAAGCATGCACATCAATTCAACGGAATATGATAACAACATGATTCCACATAAATACCAATACCAATCTATCACATGATAACAACATAATCATAAATTAAATTATCACAAAGCATAAACATGCCAAACGCTTACTCTTCAATCGGAAGTCTATCACCGATATAATAACAATAACACATGATACCAATACAATCATGAATAAACCACAAGGAAAGAAACATCACATGAACGTCAATCTCCATTCAAATTGTCAAACAATCTAAACCAATTCATAGATTACGATCCCAACATAATTCACTTATTGCCAATCACCAACGTATCACATTCAATCACAATGAATATCAAGATACAACATAGCAAGCATTAATAACTCATCCGGTAACTTAGACCATTCGTAATAGTTTCCCATTATCCTTAACTAATCACTCTTTTCAAAAATCGGGAGCTCAACTATTTTTAAAATAATTTTAGCAAAAGAATATTTTTCTCTTTTCAAAAGGTAGTATTTTAAATTTAAGAAATAACGCCGAAAACGGCACTCGAATCGGAGTTACGGTTTAGAAAATATAAATTTTTAAAATTTTAGAAATTTTAGAAAAATACTCGCTCCCTGGTTTTTGTATGGGAACCCGATTCCTACCTATACAGGAACCGGTTCCTGAGTGTAAAAATCCCAGTTTTGGCCAATTTAACACTGGGAACTCGGTTCCTCCCCACAGGGAACCGGTTCCCACGTCCTATAACATCATTTTCTGCAACTTTTGACAGCATTTTGCACCAATTATCATTTCCAAACTTTCAAGTACGAATTGGGACATTAGGAACACTATTTCATGATCATTTCACACCATTATAACATCACACAACATGGTTTATTCATTCCTATCAATTATTTGACATACAAATGATCCTAATTCCAAACACCGACACAAAATAGGGTTTATTTCCATAACTTATAATCATCAACATTCAAACTTCCTAACATACCCAATTATCCCTTTGATTTCCAAAACCCATAAAGCATATTAACCGAACGAAATCACCCCTTACCTCGCGATGATCTTCGATTTCTCTCGGCGTCGGCTTTTCCTCTCTTTTCCTCTTCTCTCCAATTCCACGTATAATAGCTTTTTTTCCAAAAAACCTATTTTTCCTTTCTTTTCCTTTTTATATTCCTTTTAATGTTCCTTTATTTATTCCAAATAAAATGAAATAATAATAATTAGTAAAGTAGAGTAATTTACTCCTCATACTCACTAATTACTCTGCACACCTCCAATCCTTTCTTTCTTAAATGATCCAATTAATCCAAATAAAATTAATACTTAAGACTTTAATTAAATAAATAATTAAATTCTCACTTATTTAATATTTGAATTAAATCGGGGTGTCACACTTGTCGCGTATGAAGGAAGTAAACAACATTAGACAACACTGGCCGGACAGACCGACCTGCTCTGAAACCACTAATGTAACACCCATTTTATACCCAACATTTATAATAGAATCAGAGTGCCAAAATTTCAAAACATAAACAGATGTCACATTTCAACATATTATCAAACACTTGTGTTTCATTTAATATAGATACATAGCATTCGGCCTTCACATCTTATAAGTCATCTACAACTTTATTCGACTAAATCAACACTTTAAGTTATAATTATTCGAGAGTTATTGTAATGACAACAATTAGAAACAATTCCAACAACAAATAATAACAACTATTCATCATCTTATAATCACTACAACATAAACACCCCCCGAGTGCTACGTATCAGAGCAGTGACACCAATTTGAACTAACATCAACTAACGACCTCATAATGCTACTTCGAACTTCTACGGTTATTCTTGAGTACCTGCCCATTTTCCATGGTAGGGGAAATATCAGCAGAAGGGGTGAGATATCCAACAATATAAACAAGTGTATGATAAATAATATTCTAGGATTAAATCATACAAAATTATCACATCGCAATTAACACCTCACCACAACTTCTTAATTAACAACAATGCAAAACACGTCTCCGTTAGCAACAACATAATTCACTACACAGTTAACTTCAAACATAATTCGCTTCATAGTTAACCACAACATAATCATCAACGTAATAACTTAAATCAAAACAACATAACAACAACAACTTAATAACAACACCAATTTACAACAACAACAATTTATAGCAACAACAACTTATATCAATAACGGCACAATGACAATCAATAAACAACGAATAATAACAACTACTTTAACACGCGGCTCAATATGTGACTCAACTATGCAAATGCATGTGGTACCATTTGGAGCAGAACTCCCAACTTAAACATATGCCAGTTTATCGAGGCATTAACAAGGCATGAGCCTTCAACATGCTGCCATCAAGGCCAAGGCATAAGCCTTCAACTTTCAACGTGGTGCCATCAAGGCCAACTGAATCATGCAATGTATGTCATGCAACCTCGACTTCAACAACAATTACACAACAATCCAACCACAACAACAATAATAACGCGCATCAGCAACAACTTATACTATGCATCAATGACATCAACTTAGATCAACATTGGCCATACGACCTACAACTAAAGCATGTCCATAAATCGGGACGATTCAACTTGATCAACATTGGTCTTAGGCCTACAACTTCATCAACATATTAACAACAAGTTAGTAACAACAACAATTAAAGCAAACACTACAACAAATACTACACAATTTAACTGTTACGAATCTACGCTTAAAACTTCTTATTTAATACTAACGCTACTTATTTATTAAACGTCTTCTACTAAATTAATTAATTAGTCAACTACTTGATTTTCCATTAATAAGATGCCCGCTATATTCGACATACGTGACACCGTTCCAATTCTTCAACCAACCAATAATAACTACACGCATACACGAGTTTCTCCGACAGTTTCCAACTAATTCCGGTTAACTCCGAACGACTAATTTTACCGTTTAATTTTACATAACCGGTCAATTCGGTACTGTTTATAAACATTATCATTATTACCAAAAATTACGTTATCAATTGCTAACTATAATATTGATGTTCAATTTTCCCGGTATTACTTTTATTCGCTGTTATCACTGCTCATTATCAACTAGCTTCTACTAATTTCATTATACCAATTTAATTAATTCCCTGCAACAACTTCTACTTCATACTGCCATTTTAATTGCTACACTATTATTTCAATTCTGCTACTGATTCAATATATCAGTTAAATGTTACTCTGCTATTTCTGTCCGGCTGCTAAATTATCAACCTGTCCTTTGTTTATTTTCTGCAGTATAATTGCTACTTTATTAATATTATCTATTGGTAACAATTTATTCCTATCATTGTATTACCATTCCTGTCACGACTATTTCTGCTAAACTGCTACTAAAATTACTTAACTATCATTATTATGAATTCTACTTCCAACACCCATTATTTTCTTGTTGTTACATGAATTACCAGAATTAAATATACTACTGCTATTATTCTCATTACAATTGCTCTATCTGTTTACCTTATAAGTCTCCTAAGAAAATGCATTATATATTATCAATTACTCTACTGAGTTATTATTCAATTAATACAATTATCAATTATACTATACTAGTATTAATAATACAAAAGGAATCATTTTTCTATCATCACCTAATCCATCAAAATACAAAAAATATTTTCCACGCAGAGCAACACAGCAACCAAAAGACAAGAAAAAGTGAAAGGGTGGCGCCCGTCTTATACTATGAGGCGTCCGCCCCTAATTCCAATGGGTTCCACCCTCGTCCTTATTTTAATGGGACGATCGTCCCTCCCCTTCCTTCCACATGGGGCACCCGCCCTTCAATCATCACACCATGAGGCGCCCGCCTCCACCCCATGTGGTCCCCGTCTCCAAAAGTTTCATCTTCTTCCTTCATCGTATCCTGCGTCGTGTTCTTTTGCCCAATAATGCCAATCGCACCGTTTTAAATAATTCAACCCAACACACTTTATTCTCATAATCACTTCATTCACAATATTCAATTTAATCAACAAAACTCAATTTAACAATTCATAACTCACATCACAAATTCAATCGGTTATCGAACAACAACAAATCATGGTGAGAATTTATATAACCTTAACCCCACATACGATTCATCATAAACCCGTTTAGAGAGTTAGAACCTCACCCTTACCTTGGATTGACGGTCTCTATAATTTCCGGTCGAATTTCGATTTGGCTTTCCGGTCTACAATTCCTATTTCGGCGGAAGTTTCCTCCAAACCCTTGTTCCTCTTTTCTTTCTCCCACATACAACTTTTTCCCAAAAATATTCACTAAACCCTTATAATTCTCCTTTTATATCTCTTATAATTAAGTCAAACTTATAATAGTATTAATAATAATAATAATAATAATAATAATAATAATAATAATAATAATAATAATAATAATAATAATAATAATACTAATGATGATGATGATATTTCTATTGGGTTAATTTTCACACCTACGTTCTATGTTCCCAACACCAAATAGGCCCTAATTAAATAATTCTATTAATTCACAATTATTTTTAATATTATTTCCAATAATATTCTATAATAAAATTAATTCATCATTAATTAATCCCAACTTCCGATAATTCACTTAATCATCCTAAATCAACTTATAAATTTATTAATGCTCCTTATAATTCTACTGATAAATCCAACGTCGGCTAAATTCCAATAAATAAATCATTTAATAATTTAATTAAATAATTAATTAAATTTGGGGTGTTACAAATCACACTCTTTTCATATAAAATTTTGTTTTTATTTGACAAAATAATATTGTTTTTAAACTTCAAAATCTTTTTTTATAGTGTTTATATTTTCTTCAAGAGATGATTTTTATTTTGTGCTCACAGTATTTTATACGGAATTTTACATTATATATATATATATATATATATATATATATATATATATATATATATATATATATATATATATCACCTTGTGGATCATCATTATAAGAAGATGTTTTATTACTAATATCTTCTTAAACATTGAATTGGTGTGATGCCACCAATGCAAGATTTACACATTCTTCATTTTTCGAATTGGATGATGAACTTACTTTATTATCATCTTTTAGGCTTTTTGTAAGTTTTGGATAATTCGTATTTATATGTCCTTGCTTCTCACGTTCATAGAAAGTGACACTTTGTGTTGATATAGAGGCTTCTTTCTTATAAGAGAATTTCTTCTTTTTCAAAAAGTTATAATTATCATTATTACCAAACCATTTGCCTAACCTATTTACAAGGAGCATGAAGTTCTCATCTTCTTCCATATCATCTTCCTTTTCTACATCTTTTGAATTAACCATAAAGTTATACCTTTGAATTTATTCTCTTTATTCTCATGCTTCTCTAGTCTTCCATATCCGTCTCATATTTTTTAAGTTTTCCAAACAATATTGCGGAAGTCATAATGGATACGATTTTCTTTTCGGATATCATGGTTTCTTTTGGTTGTCATTTCTAGGTTACAGATCTAAGCGCTTTAAAATTAAGTTCATAGTTGGAAACAATGTTACCAAGTGCCATTAAATGATTTTTCAAACGTACAAATCTTTTCTGCAAGTTAAGGATTGGTTCTCCAGGATACATTATGAATAACTCATATTATTGACTCAAGGAACTATCTTGATTATTTAATTTTAACGGTCCTTCATGAGTTTCCACTAATGCATCCCATTTTTGTTTCTCCATAGTACATTATGAAACACGAAAGAACTCATCCAAGCTAAGTGCTCATTGAATCAAGTTTATCACTTTCTTGTCATAAAGCCTTTTCTTCTTATCATCTTTGTACCACGCACTTTTGATTTTGGGTCTGCCAGTGCCATTGACAATGCTAGTAGGAATAAACAGACTGTTATCTACAACATCCCATACTTCATCTCCTTGTACTTCAAGAAGTGCCTTCATACATTTTTCCAAAAATTAAAGTATTCACCATAAAATAATGAAGGCTTATTATTGTTACCACCGTCTCAAAAAATCGGATTTGCGAAAGCTATTATGAATCTTTTAGGAACATGTTACCTATAACTTGCTCTAACGCCAATTGTTAATTTAGAGCGCACCTAAAAGAGGGAGTGACATATGGGCTTTGATTGATTTTTGATTGTAAAAATGTGTTACTTTAATATTCCGATTTGATGGTGTGTATGAAAGCGAGAAGTGAAGAAAAGTAAAGAACTCAGAAGGATTATACTAGTTCATCTCACAGTCCAAGAGTACATCTAGTACCCTTACAACATGTAAGAGATTCCAATAATTGTTAGAATCATGTACAAGCCTTTCTATACACAAGTTACTAACCAAATCACTAAGGAAAATCACCTTTTGATTCAACCAAGTAGCAAAAGAGAACAATCTTCTCTTTTTCACTCTCTTGTGTTCAAATAATCCTTGACAACAAAAATTTTTATAAGAAGTTTGAAAATGTAAGATATTTATCAATTGCTAGAATTGATCTTCCCTTTTAAGTAAATAATTCACGATATGTTACACAAGTGCCGAGAAGTTGTAATGATGAAACTCTTAATGATGCAATGAAAATGAATGTAGTAAATTTCACACAATAATTTATGACAAAAAGCACTTGTTTAAAATTTGAGAAAAATAAGTTAGAATTATAATTAAAGAGGTGAGTTTTTCAAAATCTGAAATCTTAGATATTTTTACATGCATTATAACTGTTGGAATGAGTAGAATACAATGAATCAATGCCTTGATTGGAAGATGAAATTTGGAATATGTTGGAATCTGATTTTTAGTCAAGAAGTGCCACTACTTTTGTAGTAAACAGTTAACACACAATCGTAATTGGTTACAGCTTATGCGTTTTATGAAATTTGAATTTTTCAAAGGTGTAACCGGAAACAGCATTTGGTTAACCAATTACATATAAGTTCTTATATTTGGAGCAGTATAAAAAGTAGTTCAGTGCAATGCTTCAACAATCTAAAACTTTAGTTGGTGATGGGCAGTCCACTAATTTTTGGTTACACCCTTAGCTTGGAGAACCTTTAATCAATCATGTCTAAACATCCCTCTGAGGTAAACACCAACTTAGTAGTCTCAAACTTCATCAATCAAGGCAATTGTCAATTCCCTGATTTCATTAATGATGTGGTGTCTTACATCCGCAACAAAGTCCTACAAATCTATCTTCCTTTGGATCACAAGGAGGACTGTAGAATTGGCCTCACACAAATAATGAAGATGCATATGATTCAAAATTGCATGGCATGGCTTTGCTGAGATGGTCAGGCAAGCTTTGAAATCAAGATATCCCTCTGTCCAAAGCTTTCACAATTTTAAGGCTTTATCACAATAGAGTTGTAACTGGTGAGAATATTCAAAAAAGAGTATGCTTTGGTCCATCTTGGTGTAGCTTTTGTAGCCAGCATGAAGAAACAACCTCTAATCTTTTTTACTAAGCACCATTGCTTATCACATTTAGCAATTGTTTCTTGCCATAATAAAGGTCTCCAATCTCCATACCCTCTAATGTCATCGAAGCTTTGAGAATCCGAAATAAAAGATAGAGTAAACAGTGCGAGGTACTCATCCAAGAATACATTATATCTATCTAAACACCATCTGGATTGCTAGGAATAACAGTAGATTCAAAAATTCAAAAATGCATTGGAAGACTTCTTCAAATTTAATTCAATCAGAGGTCTCCTTCATTGGAAATAATAATTTGAAAGTTGACAACTCTTCCATGCATGCCTTCACCATTATCAAAAGCTTCAAAGTTTGGTTAAAACTTACAAAGGCTCTTAAGATTGTTAAGGTAGTCTGCTTTCCTCCAGCTAAAGAGTGGATAAAATGAAACATTGATGGATCCTTTATAAACTCCTTGGCTTTTTGCAGAGGGCTACTTCGAAACAATAGTGGTGACTTCTTGTTTGGCTTCTCTGATTTGGTTGATGGAACTTCTTCCCGCCATGTTGAGCTCTTGGGTGCCATAAAAGCTATAGAATTTGCATCCCTTGGAAACAGATCCGAAAATGGTAATCTTTACGACTCAAGACTCTAAGATTATGCCTTGGAGCATTCAAACTAGATGGCTTAATGTTATGGTTAAAGTTATAAATATGCAGTTTTTCATCACCCACAATGTTAGGGAAGGTAACCATTGTTCAAACAAGCTAGCTTCTATGTCCTACAATGTCGAGCCTCACGTTGTTTTTCACTCTTCTCTTAGCTTTCCTACTTTTTCTTTGTATCATGATGAACTATAGGTTTGAGCAATTTTATATTTGATGGTGTTTAATTGGATCTTGGTTGAATCCTACCACTATGTTCCTCTCCTTTTATAAATTTTGAGTTGATATAAAAGTGCAGTATATTTTATATTATTTTAATTTTTGAAGGACATTATTTAATATAAAGTCTTACAGTTGAAATAAAATATTATAATACAAGTTTTAAATAAAGTGATAATTAGAAAATAAAATTTAATACAGTAAGTATACACTAAATCTTTTCCGAATTTTAAAATAACATTTCAATTATTTTCCTACTGCAAAATCTACATCCTTCATGAAAATTGGATAACCCAATTCCAATTTCAGTCCCCTCTTTCTCTTTTAGTTTTAGTTTTAAATTCCAAGACTTCCAAGAAATGATGGCTATATACAAAAGCAACAATTTTTTTTTTTTTTAATCAAGATAATATAAATGCACTAAAATTTAGTCTATATTCATAATAAAAATATTTTGGATATAATATATTCATGTACAAAATTTTTTACTCTTTATGGGTCAAATAGAAGTATCAATTAAGAAACTACTTTAAGTTGTACACATACGATGAGTTTATACATAAACCTCACACCAATCCAAACATGATTCAAGTAAAATTCTTTATAATTCTCATACTTTGTAATGCTCTACTTGTGTGATAAGTACAAAACATGAACAATGAATTCCAGCTGAGGTTTGATGCACTCTGGAGCACATCTTGGGCCACTATATGATGTCCAAAACTAAGGGACAAAACAAGCAATTGTTTGATGAAATATTCTGTCACCTGATTTCTACAGCTTATAGATTTTTCTAACTAATGGATTTTATCTCCTTGTGGTGTTGTTTCTACTGCATTAAGTTGTTCATGATGTAAAAGCAACACTGATCATGAGGATGATGAAGAAAACATGTCTAATTGAAAGAAAAATGTGGAGATTCCTTCCGAACAAGTTATGGACGGATGATCAATTAAAGTTGCGAAATTGTTCGCTTCCTTCCGTCTGCAGCCTTTGCCATAAAGATGAGGATTCCGCTCATCATCTGTTTTTTTGTCTGTGAGTATGCGAAGGTTATTTGGAGGTGGATTGATTCTATTTTCAATACCGGCTCTAACATTCACTCTTGGAATGATATTCGTTCTCTCTGCAATCAGAATAGGCATCTCCAATGTAAGATTCTCTTTTAACATTGATGTTATTCAACTTTTCAATGGAATTTGGTTTGCTCGAAAAGTGTGAGATTCAAGAATACCAAGATTTCCACCTCTTCTACTATTTCTTACATTTTTTCTTCTTGCACAATTGCTGCAAATAATTTCAAAACCCCCTATTTTATCAACATCCATGAGTTTGAGATTCTTAAAAAATTCACAGTGTTCCACCTATGTCATTTACCGACAATCTGTCACTTAATCATTACACCTATGTCAACATCTTACGCACAACTACTTAAACAACAACCTCACAGTCCTTCAACAACAATGAACATAGAAACTTTCTAAATTCCATCTTATCACAATTATCCTTGTTACCTTATGATTCGAGAAACACCAAACTTCGAAAAGATTTGTACCGTCGCCATCAGTAAGATACCAATATCATACAACTGAAACATATCCAAGAAGCACAGCTTCTCCCCCACTTAACTTCAAACCAACTCCTGCAAACAATCAACTAGCAAGCAAACAAGTACCGACAGTGTTCCACACACTTATCGTGTATAAAGGAATAAACAACATTAGACAATATTGGTCGGACAGACCGACATGCACTGATACCAACTTGTAACACCCCAATTCTACCCTGGTAATTATTACGAAAATCAGAGTTATAAAATTTCCCAACAAACAATTTGAGTATTACAATTCATCTAAAATGACTGCACGCTATCATAGATACATAACACAAATACTCGGATGAACTAAAACCACATGTATCAACTTTATTAAAATTAAGCAGTGGAACTACATTAATCAACTGTGATGACATAGCATCTTTTCAACTTAAAACCATTTTAATATCAACAATTACTTTTCATGTATCAACATAGTTATTCAACAATAAAACCAAAACAACTAAACAACTAGCGTTCATCCCCGAGTGTTACGTATCAAAGCAACAATCTGACTCGAATTAACAGCAACTAAATCTTCGTTCTTCTAATACCTGCACGTTACCCACACAAAGACAACATCACAACAGAATGAGTGGGATATCAACTAATATAAGCACGTGTATGATAAACAATATATAAAATCAGACTCATACAAATTTCACCACTTCATAACAACAACTATACAACAACTATACAACAACCAACAAACCACTTAGTATCAACAACCAGACACTTATCCAATCAACGTAACAACTTAATCAACACAACTTAATAAAAACATCAACTTATAACAACAACAACTTATAACAACAAACAGTTCACAACAATAATAACTTATAGCATCAACAACTTATAACAACAATAGCTCACAACATTAACAACTTATAGCAACAACAACTTATAACAACAACACAACAACAATCAATAAAAACCGAATAATAAAAACAACTTTAACACTTAACTCAATATGTGACTGTTGGCTGAAGATTTTGATACATGTGGTTCGAAGTGAAGTAATTAAGTTCGAAATGAAACAAGATTAGTGTTCGTTGGAATAAAGTGAATGTCACAGTTCGGAATGGAAGAAATGGTTCTTCGAATAGAGACATCAAAGCTCAGAGCTTCGAATGACAGTGGTGAAGATATATTTAAAAGAAGCCTCGAAGTGGTAACGAGACTGTGTCTGTGAAAAGAGTTCGAAGCGAAGATTGTCAAGGTATTTGAAATTCAAACGCGAGCGGGATGATTGGAATTCAAATATATATGCGCTGGAGCGTTCGAAGACGCGTGGAAGCCAGAGAAGAGAAATGTTCTGCATGTTCTGAACGTGGTAGAATCTTATAAGTCAGTCCGTTATGGTCGAAGTAGTATAAATAGAAGTCTTAGTGTTAGGGTTTCGTGTGTCATATCTATTGTACAAAATTCAGTAAACATTCAAAATACCACATGGCTAGGGAAACGAATGCTCGAACAATGTACGTATGATAGCACCAAACATTTATAATTCAGTAAAACTCTTTATCTTTTCCAGTTTATCTTCCATTTTCGCATCAATGTCATTCAAATACTTTTATATTCATGTCTTCGCACTAAAACATTTATAATCATGCTTTTACATTAAAGTCATTTAACTATTTCTTGCATTTAAACGTTTTCTTCTATTCGAATCCTTTACATTTCAGAAACTCTTTTACATTTAATGCTTTTATATTCATGCTTTTACATTAAAATCTTTACATCTTTACATTCAAAGTCATTTACTTATTTCTGCATTTAAACACTTCTTTGCAATCGAATCTTTATTCATTTAGTTCAGTTTCGTATTTCTTTACTTGATCACGTCATTAGATTCTTTAGTATGGTGATCGAAATACATTGAACGCCTATAACACACTCTAAAGACAAATCCTAACAATGAATATCAGTTTTGCTATTAAATTTATCCAAACGGCCAATACCCCATAGGATCAATCTAGTCGATCCTGCAAGTTACCAGAGAGATTAAATAACAGTCATTAAGATTATTTGATAGTTTGGAGGACTAGCGGTTGTTTACCAGAAATCACTGTAAACAGTGACTCAACTATGCAAATGCATGTGGTGCCATTTAGAGCAGAACTCCCAACTTAAACACAACATAAACATATGTCAGTGTATTGAGGCATTAACAAGACATAAGCCTTCAATATGGTGTCATCAAGGCCAACTTAATCATGCAATGTATGCGACGCTATGAATGACATACAACAACATCAATAACAACAACAACAACTTAAACATGGATCAATTACATCAACTTAATCCAACATTGGTCGTTCGACCTACAACTCAAACATGTTCATAAATTGGAACGATTCAACTTAATCAACATTAGCCATAGGCCTACAACTTCATCAACGTATCAACAACAATTTATAATAACAACATATTCAACAACAATAATAATTTATCAACTGCAACCTCACAATTATTAACAACATAAGCAGCCAACAACGGCAATTACTAAACAAATTAACGGTTACGAGTCTACGCTTAAAACATCTTATTTAACGTTAACGCTGTCATATCCCAAATTTGTCCTATCCTTTAATAAGGACCATCTGACTTATGCGTCTCATAATCTTGCATATACATATCCTTCATTAGGTCATACGCACTAACATAGCACACATCTTCATTCAATAACATACCCTGGGGTTCAAAGTTCATTGTTGGTGCAACATTAAGGTTTCATTGCGGTTTGGAATTGTGCATATAAAACAACTTCTGATTATTCTGGTTCTTCAAACAAGTAAGAAGCGAAATTAGGGTTTTGAAGCTTCTTGTTCATCGAGCAACATTACCATCTCAATAGCCTTCACCTTGGTTCAGAATGCAAGATAACGAAGAGATTGTCGGTGGTCATTCAACTAGGGTTTGGTCTTGCGACTATAATGATTCCTCTCTTCTGCAAAATCTCGAGATCGATCTTAATTTAAGGAGTTCTGAGGCTTATAATTTAAGCTTACCCATTGGTGAAGAATTTGTCAAAATTTGGCGTATTGAACTTTCGTCCATTCAAGATGTCCTTTATATTGTTTATCAGAATCTTTATGCAAGAGGAGATTTATTCACATTATAGTCGAGGGAATTCTTGAATACTAAATCAAAAGTATGCGATAATTTAGAGCTTAATCTGAGAGAGAAGGTTACCTTGAATATTTAGATTCTTTCTTGGAGTTTCTAAGACTCACATGTTCATCTTTTGAGCCATCTACAAAATCAAGGAAAACATGGAATTCTGACATGAAGTATGCACCAAGTTTGCTCAATTTCATTTAACGTTCGAGATAAGGTTCTAATCAAGTTTGGTCTATCGAGATTTATCCAAGTACATTCCAATTCATCATTCAAAATACATTTAAATCCCTTCAAGGTGCTCACAATAAACAATACAAGTTCACCATCTTTTCTTCTAAAGAATAGATCACCAGCTTTACCTTCTCCAATAGGATGATCAGAAATTTAACGGCCCAATAATAAAGAGTTTAGTCCATGATTCTTTTACGCCGATTTCACTCAAAATTGATATATGAAAAAGAGTTGTCTTAAGATGATTTGAGATCAACGTGATAGATTGATTTAGTATCGTCAAGTGTCTCATGACAAATACAAATTCAAAGTTATTATGCATGTAGTGGGAAATAGCGTTCTACGAAACACCTCATGTTTAAGTCAAATGACACCAATAATCGATAATCTAGATCTTGACCTTGATGACACCAGTGACAAACTCCATTTAGATGCATAAAGGCGCCAGAATAGGCCCAATAACCTTCAGGCATATCGAGATCAAGTTTTCTCCAGGAATTGCTTCTTAGATTGTATATCTCCCATATGTCTTCACGTGACACCGTGTTTGGCATACCTTCCATATTACATTCGAAGTCTGATAATTCTAGTCTATAATTTACATATCAAATCACACTATAGTCATCTCTAATATTGTCATAACCAAATCCATTAAAATAAAACCATTCTGACTCGTAAGGTATTATGGACTCATTTGGACTAGGAGGAAGGACCTTGACTTCCTCAGTGGTTGGGTTCCATAATACAGCAACAGATAAACCCCCTGGGCATAGACAAACAATGCCATTAACAATGGGACCCAAGATAAAAATAGATAGATCATCCTCTTGAAATGGAGACAGCCAATCTAATTTAACCTTATTCTCAAAGTTCTTTTCAGAAAGTATATAGATCACATAACGAAGAGAATGTGGCGGATTGTTTAATAAAAGAAAATAATGAAACACCTTCATAAAAAGAATCGTTATTATTAGATATGAATATGTTCAAAAAATTTGGATTTTCAAGCATGAGGGACCATGATTTTTGTACACAATTAAACGTTTCAAAGACTTAAGAGACAATTTTGACATAATTGAAAATGCAAGATCATTAGAAATATGACTGCTGACCATTTTAGATGTGCCATAGTCCATCGATTTTTTCATCCTCGAAAATTCCATTGTTGAAGTTGTCTTGTTTAAAACTTGCACAAAGAAATTATTGTTGAGAAATTAAGATTCTTTTTTGTCAATTGATTTTCACTCTTACACTACTAACTATATATTAATATTAGATTGATTATCGTGTAATTTTTTGAGACAGTTATTACTTTTTATTTCAAATTAGTTTAACCGATAATTAATAAAATTTGATAATTTGTTACTTACTTTTTATTTCAAATTAGTTTAACCGATAAGTAATAAAATTTGATAATTTGTTACTTTGACCCATTTTTAGTATAAAGTTCTATCTTGACCATATGGATAAGTATATGTAATACTTAAATACATTATTCAAAAGCTATTATATTTTAATTTTCAATATTGGAAAACAAAAATATAAAGTTTGAATGTGTTTTTATTGGTATTGGTTTTTGTAATTATTTTATAACTATATTATTATTATTATTATTATTATTATTATTATTATTATTATTATTATTATTATTATTATTATTATTATTATTATTATTATTATTATTATTATTATTATTATTATTATTATTATTATTATTATTATTATTATTATTATTATTATTATTATTATTAATAATAAAATCAGTTAGACAACGCCTACTTAGCTAGACATTTTCTAGAAAAGAAAAATATAACATTCGACTATAGAGACCTTTCAACTTATTTGACTAAGGTGTTTATTTTTTTCAAAATATTTTTTCCTAAATTGTATCTGTTTAAAATAATATATATTTTTGATACAATATTATTTATATGTTTTTGATTAATAAATGTTTCATTTTAAATTTATTAAAAAAATTAATATCTATTTTTCCAAGAAAAGAAAAAGAAAAAAACTATAAATTATCAATTATTACAACGTTAAATTTATTATTTAATCTTTCAATTCTAACATTTATTAAAGTATTAAATAGTCTTTGGTTCTTGTAACTTGATGTATTTTTTATTTTTGACTTTGTATTTCATATTTTTGTAAATGATTCCTGAATAATAAAATTCTTTTAATTTTAATTTATAAAATCAAAATCCAAAAAAAACTGTAGGTTTCTTATAAAATATACTTTGAATTTTCTTGTGAATTTTAAATTTAAGGAGTAAAACAAAAGAAAAATCAATCATTTCTAATAAAAAATACATACATGAACTGAAATAAAAAACACAAAAATTTAAAATTTCTATCAATTTCTTACTAAGAAAAAATAAAAGACGGATATATATTGTCCCCATTGTAAAATGTATTAAGTGAAATCTATATCATAAATAATATTATAAATAATTGTTATAGCGATATTTAATGGTGGGATTTGGTACTGCTGTGTCGCCTATGTCCATTTCCACTTGAGACCATCTTTCTGCCATAAAAGACATATCTTGAAGGGATTTGGTCAAATTTCAAAGAAAAATAACACTTTACCTAGAAAAAATTTGTTTCAATGAAATAAAAACCAAGCGTGAAAAAGAGCTATGTGGAAAGAATAATTAGTAAATTTTAACTCAATAAATAATATGATTATACAAAATATAATTATAAATTTAACAAATGATCTATTTAGATACACATATGAAATTAAGTTGAATTACATAATTGTAAAACAAATAATTATTATAAAATTTCAATTGTATTAAATAATTTAAAAAAATTTGTGACATGAAAAAGGAAAAAATTATGACATTTAAAAATAAGAAATTTGTCTTCAAATAAGGGTAATAATTAGATAGTGACCCGTAACATAAAAAATTAGTTGTGTAAATGACTATATAGTAGTATTCAATTTGATAAAAAAATATTTTAATTTTATTGAAGTAAAAAATAAATTAATTAGTATTTTTAATGATAAAAGTTTCATCAAGAGAGACTATGTATATATGTTCAATTAAACTAAAAAGTTTAAACAATAACATTATTTTAAATATCAGTAAAAGACTATTATCTATATTTGTATCCAATTACAACTATAATAGTATGCACTTTATCTCAGAGATATGCTCTGTGAATCTGACTTGACCTTGATCGAGATAGAAGGCATGGACATCCGAATGAATTTAAAATTAAAGTGTTAGGTTGATCAAGATTTATATACTTCCATTAGAAATAGTGAACAATAAAAAATTTACTTGGACAATGTGACATTATCTTACTCATCCTTAGAGTCTCCAGAAGATTCTTCATCTTCTAACTCTAACTCTTCTTCAGCTAACTCTTCTTCAGAACTTTCAGGTCCTGACTCTTCCTCAGAACCTTCATGTTCTGACTCATCTTCAAAAGCAGAATCTCCTTGAGATTCTAACTCATCTTCTAATTCTTCTTTAGAAATTTCAACTTCTGACTCTTCTTCACAGACCTTAGATTCTGACTAATCTTCAGAATCATCTATGTCATTTTCTAACTCTTCACAAGTTTCAACTTCTAATTCTTCTTCAGAAATTTCAACTTCTGATTCTTCTTCGGAAATTTCAACTTCTGATTCTTCTTCAGAAGTTTCAACTTTTGACTCTTCAATGTCATATTCTAACTCTTCAGAAGTTTCAACTTCCGACTCTTCTTCACAAACCATAGATTCTGACTCATCTTCGGAATCTTCTATGTCATTTTCTGACTCTTCAGAAGTTTCAACTTCTGATTCTTCTTCAGAAGTTTCAACTTCTGACTCTTCAATGTCATATTCTGACTCTTTAGAAGTTTCAACTTCTTATTCTTCTTCAGAAGTTTCAACTTCTTACTCTTCAATGTCATTTTCTGACTTTGACTCATATAGAAACACTCCTTCTGAATTAGAATATTCAGAGTCATCTTAATGAGCAGTGTGTATGAAACAAATGTAATGGTTACTGCATAAAATTTTAGAAGTTGATTTACTTAAAGATGGTTACTGTTACGGGTATAGAATGAATGGTACATGAAAAAAGCATAATAAATAAAAGTTGATAACATTTATGGCATAAGCAGAAAAATGGATTATGCATTTAGATAACTTTGTCTGATAATTAGATGATGAGATTAATTCAGCATAGTGCATTAACAAAAGGAAAATAGAGTGAATTACATAAGGACTTAGTCATTTGTCATTCGTTAAAGGTGTGGTTAGAGCTACCCTCTTAGTAGGAGTGCTACTTGAACTTGCAGTAGGACTTCCTGAAGCAACTCGTTTTTAAAAAATCATTTAAATAAATTTTCAAAAACAATGAAATCGCCACCTAATTTTATTTGTTCTAAAAAGAACGGGAAAATATAGATAAAACCCACAAAAATCGGATAAGACAGTCTACAAGACCAAAAGATGGAATTGGGAGTCGGTTACGCAAGGGGAAGGTATTAGCACCCCTTACGTCCATCGTACTCGATGGGACCCATTTAGTTCGCGCGTGTTTGTGTGTGTTCGCTAACTTCTAAATTATGAATAAGAAATAAGAAAAGGGATTTGTTCATTATTATTTTGAGTTTGACACGGTTTCGAAACCGCGTGCCTACGTATTCCCTCGTGCAATGGGAAAATCAAAACTCCGTAGTTCTTGTTGAAAATGTTTGAATTCGTTTTATTGGTTTTAATAGAATGTTTTTGATGACCGCATATGAGCGGAAAAGGATTTGAATGGGTTGAATTGATTTTAATTGTAGATGACAAGTACCAAAACGTTAGACTATCATCTAACGATTCGAATACTCGAAATTGGTGAGTGAGCTCGACCAATCATCTCTCATCCAAAATCTTTATTATTAAAAAGGTGAGGTGGAACAAAGTTCACATTTATTAAGTGTATGGAATAAAAGTATTTAAGTCATTAGGCTATCATCTAATGGCCCAAATACTTTAAATTTAATTAAATCGTTGGGCTATCATCCAACAATTTAATTAAATACCATAACACTATATTTTTTGTTTTAGAACATGGATAGAAGTTTTTAGTTTATTAGGCTATCATCTAATAAACTAGAAACTCCGATTCGTTTAAATTGTTAGGCTAACATCTAACAATTGAAACAAATCTTATCTAAGTGTTCTTTTTTTTATAGAAAAATTGATTTAAAGAAAACAAATTCAATTAATTATTTTAATTTGAAAGTGTTTTAAAAGTTTCTACATTGGACGTAGAGAAGTGATGTTTCGGGTTATGATTAATCAAGTATGTGGACTTGATTAACCTCGTGAGGATAAGTGCTCCTATCCCCAACCATGAGACCCTGCTACATGGATATTGGTATGTGGACCAATGTTTTTTCGTGTTATGATTAATCAAAGAAACGAGGGCTTTGATTAACCTCGTGAGGATGGCCATGCCCATTCCCAACCATGAGACCCTTAGAGAATTTGGTGTGGGTAACCAAAAATGAAAGATAGGAGGCGTCATTTCTTTTATATTAATTCGTGAGTGGAGTGTACGATCGCGTAATAAAACATACAAGCGGATAACATAATAAAACGGATAATAATATAAAAAAACGAAAATTAACACACAATACAACCAGAATTTAAATAATTATTAGGATGAGTTTTTTCTATTTGATAAAAATCAACTATTAATTTAATTGATAATTTAGCAAATAAAAAATATCTTATACTAATTATTATTTAATACATCAATATAAAAAATACTCGCATAACAATTAATTTAAAGAATGTGTTTAGAAATGGGCCTGATTTGAAGCTTGAATCTGAGGATGTGAATAGCAAACTGAGCCCAAGCCCAAAAGCACTGCTGGATCTTGTATGAGATATTCCATGAAGCATAGTGTGGTCCACCATCCTGGAGCGTTAGATCTGGATCTCAACAGATCTGATGGCTATGAAGGAGGCTGCAAGGATGCTACCATGGATGTACCTGTACCAGATTTTGAACAGACCATACAGACGATGACAAGTGTCACCGCCTACACTAAACAACAAAGCTTATTCTAATACACTCATTTAACTATATATTAATCCAAGGCTAATTTTACTGATTTATTAAAATAAAATAAACTTAACTAAAACTTAAATATTTTAACTAAAACTTAATTTATATAAACTAAAACTTAATTTATTTTTTTTAACAATGATTAATTATAAAAAAACCAAAAGACATTAAACAGAAAAGAAAAAAAATGAAATTAGCCTCACTCTCCTCTCCTCGTTTTCTCTCAATCTCTCATCGTTTTTCACTGAACCTCATCGCCGCTCTCATCTCGCCGCGATTCCTCACCAAACCTCATCGCTGCTCTCATCTCTCATCGTTTCTCGCCGCGATTCCAAAAACCGTACTCTGTTCTCTCACTCGCGATGCAAACGGGACTCGTCCCTCTCTCTCTCTCCAACTCACCGTTCTCTTGCTCGTGATCTGCTGTTACAGAAGCTCTCTATCTCTCACGCGTGATCTGTTTACTCTGTTTTTACTAATTTCTCGAATGTTTGTTTTGATGCTTACAGGAAAACGAAAAATGAAAGGGAGAAAAGGGAAACCCTAGGTTCTAATCGTGATGGTAATGGTGATGCTATGCAGAAAACGAAAGAATCAGTGAGAAAAGGAGAAGGATGGCGACACAAAGTTCGCAACCTCCTCCTTCCTCTTCAAAACCGGTATTACCTTTCGAAACTCTCTTCTCTCTGTGGCTGTTTTCGGTTTTTCTGAAGGGATAATGTTTGGGAAATGATGAACTTGTGTTGTTTCTGGGGTTTTTGGTTTTCTGTTCTTGGTATGTTGCTGGTTTATGATGAATGTTGGTCTAGTATTTCAGGGTTTTTGGTTTGTTGTTCTTGGTATGTTCTGGGTTTTTTTGGTTTGCTGTGTTTCGGTTAAGGTTTCCAAATGAACAGTTTCCCTAGTTCTTGTGCATATGAATGCATTTATATGGTCTGCATTAGGGTTTGCTCTGATGTTGGGAACAGGGCCTTAAGAAAAACCGAAAAACTGGGCTTTAGGTATTATGTTTTATGATCTGTTGGTTAGAAAACAATGTGCCAGCCTTGTCCCTTCTGTACTGGACTTTAGCATTTGATTTGATGGGCTGAAACCATTCTGAACTGTTGGGCTATTTGTTATTGTATTCTCTGATTTCTGAACAGGTGGTACTGTACTTGCTGCAGTTGCTTTAGTGGTGATGATGTTGTCTGAACCACACCCCCCTTTTGTGAACCAACAACAAATAGTTGTTGTGATTTGCAAAAGGGTATGGTTTTCTTGAACATGAATGAGAAAAAAAAATCCTTTAACGTAATCTGATCCCAAACATTAATCCCTAATGATGAGATTAACAACATTGTAATGCTTTGTATTCTTGCTTATGCTGCCCGTTTACTTGCTAACCGCTTTTTTCTTGTTTCATGAATGTGAGTATTGCTATGAGCTTGGAAGAATAATGAAGGAAATCTTGGAGATGAAGCAAGAGCTTGGAGGGAAATTCAAAAATGGAGTGGAGGCAACATGCTAAGAGGGAGATGAAGAATTATTTAACTTAGAACAAAAGCTAGCCTTCAATTAGAAATTTGTAGCAAACCAACCAAACATTGTAACTTAAGCTTGATGTTGTAATTTACATAGAAATCCTTTGTAACATCATTTTGTAAGTTAATTCGATGACTATCTTGATACTTCTTTGTAGCTTATGTGCAAAACAACTTCAAATAAATAGAAAAAGTATAGTTGTTTCATTTGGAAATTTGAATTCTTTTGCCAATGTACAAGATTAATCACTTATGAGTTTATTTTCCACTTTTCAAATCAAGTTCTTGGAATCTTGAAGCTTTTAGATTAAGACTTGTGTTGTAACTTTGAAAAATATCATGAACAAAACATTGAATGATTTCATGATGTAAGACAAGCCTTTTTTGGATGAAATTTAAAGAAGGAATTTATCTTTAGTAACAAAAACGTTTCCAAAAACTTCAATTCAAAACAAAAATCATAAAATGAATGCCACAAATGATGGACTTTTAAGAAAACCCCAAAGTGAATGAATTCTTCCTTTTTGCAATTGTTTATCCTTTAACAAAAATCAAACCATTCCGAGTAAATTTAAAACTTCGAATCTTGAGCAAATACAAGCTTACTCGTAAAATTGGCTTATGCAATTGGAATAAATCAACATTAGAATAGCAATATTAGCTTAGCATGATGCGTATCTGAATAAACTTGAAATACTCAAAATCCTAAGATAAAAAAAAGGCCACGAAACTTCCAAACATGATTCCCTCTTTTGTGAGACGTACGCTTAACCCCACATTAATGTCAAATCAACTTTAAATGGAACAACAACCAAACTTTCTATGTAATCTCAAGGAGCCCTAGTTTTTTTTGAAATTAAATATAAAAAACACAAATCTTGTGATGTACATTGGATGGACAAAGGAAGATAAGTATTTTAGGTCACCCGGGTACTAGGCGATCATTTCTTATTGCTTGAAACAGACTCAATAAAGAACACCTTGATCTCATAGTCATATAACCAATGACATGTGTGCATGTGAATGTTATGATACGCGCAAAGCCTAAACCAGATAAAATTGAGATAGGAGGGCAAATTTTGGGGTGCAACAGCTGCCCCTATTTAATCGTCTTAAACCTGAAAGTGAAATTGGCGATAGCCTTTTGAACTTTCAAGGTAGAAGGAGATTAAATACTAAAAGAACCCTAAAATTTGCGCTCTGAAGAGAAGAGTATCAATCATCGTTGTTATTTTCATTTTCAGATTTTCGTGTTGTTTTTATTTTTTATTTTTTTTGTAAACAGTGGAATTGGGAACAAAAATTCTGGTATGTCAGGTAAGGATATTAGACATACACCAGAAAGAGACCGGGCGAAGACGACTCTAACAAAGATTTCGAAATATACATGCCCGGTAAGGATATTGGACACATAAAGATCAAATATACATGTTCGGTAAGGATATTGAACACATATAGGGAGCATATGTCAGGTAAGGATATTAGACATACCCGAGAAAGAGACCGACTGAAGACGACTCTAACAAAGGTTTCGAAATATACATGCCAGGTAAGGATATTGGACACATAAAGATCGGATATACATGTTCGGTAAGGATATTGAACACGTATAGGGAGCATATGTCAGGTAAGGATATTAGACATACACCAGAAAGAGAGCGGCCGAAGACGACACTAACAAAGATTTCGAAATATACATGCCCTGTAAGGATATTGGACACATAAAGATCAAATATACATGTTCGGTAAGGATATTGAACACATATAGGGAGCATATGTCAGGTAAGGATATTAGACATATGCGAGAAAGAGGCCGACCGAAGACGACTCTAACAAAAGTTTCGAAATATACATGCCCGGTAAGGATATTGGACACATAAAGATCGAATATACATGTTCGGTAAGGATATTGAACATGTATAGGGAGCATATGTCAGGTAAGGATATTAGACATACGCAAGAATGAGACCGACTGGAGCAGACTCACTGGGGAAAAGATATATGGAATGGTAAAATCGTCGATCGAAGACGAATTCACGGGGAAAGAGGCCAAACAATGGGATCCTAGCAAGGATCGCCCAACTATGTTGGAATTTAAAAGGTTGCAAACGTGCAAGAAATACAATATACCTCAGGCCAAAGGCGGGGTGTAATTCTTCAAGAGTGGAAATTATATGAATTACCACACACCAAGTATGGATACTCAAACAATTGAGAATCAAGAAAGGTTAGACACTGACTCTTACTCGCACTCTAACGACAGAGGCAAACACGGGTAAGATAACCAAAATAAGAATTTGCAAAAAGCAAGACGCTTGGTAAATGAATTGAGTTGAACGGTGTAAGAGACTGACACGGGGTCAAAGATGCAGATAGCAACAACAAGAAGATATGTCTTGAGGAAAATCTGATAAGGAATACCACTTGGGGATTTTTTGGATAAACTTCTCTTCGGAGACGCAAAAGGTACTCGAGAAACACTTTTAATCTGACTTATGCTTATTATGCATGTTTGAGATTTTTTTTAGCGTAATGCTCCATATCAATGGAAATGATACGCATTTTTGAGGATGCTATGCAATGCAATGATGCATGTTTTAATATTTCGGTAGGACTAAGGCAATTGTGAGCCGCCAAGGAAACATCAACCCTCCATGTATTGAATATAATCATCTGGTCTTTATCAAAAGGATGATAGTCTGGTCTCCGACAGGAGGACTGCTGAATAGAAGTATCAACTTTCAATGATCAACATCATTGGGGAAGTAACTGTTAGAGATTAACATTCATCTGGGATGATGATCATGTTGCGTAGAGTTCCTGATTACGAGCTCTTGCATAAGAGGGGTCGACAACATCTTCTGGCACAAGCGAGCCTTTGAAAATGATCCTGCTGGTGTAAACCGTTCTTTGCGATTCTTGGCGTCGGGGGGGGGGGGGAAGAATGATAACATCCAAGGGCACCCATATGCCATGGATAATTCTTGTTGGAGAGAAAATAAGCTTTGTTGGTGACCAAAGTTTAGGTGCATCATGCCTTCATTCTAAAATCTTTGAACTACAAACTATGCAAAACATAACAATATTTTTGCTACAAAGATCAAAAGTTTCAGCCGTTAGCGCGTGTACCTGAAATTCCGAGTAACCTCAAAAATTATGTCACGTGCTGTAGGGCTCTGATGTTTTATATGCGATGTTTATTAAAAATATCGGACGGTATTTTTGCAAACAAAACAGTTAAAGACATAAAAATAAGATAGAATAAAAAAGAGACACAGTTTGGATAAAAGTAATTTTATTGATTGATTAGCCCGTAAATGAGCATTTTACATCAAGAAGCAATTCTTGAAAAAGAGGCAATTGCGTACACATCAAAGTTAAGAGAAAACAATCGTGACAACAAAATCATGGATTTTTATCGAACCCCGAATCCGCCGTGCCCTTCACAACTTCAACATTCCTTAATATCGAGCTATCCAAAATGCTCCAATTAGACTGATTCTCCATCTTTCCGGATTATCAAGTTGTTGTAAAAAGTTGACAAAACGGGTGTCGCGCAGATCGTAGTCGTTCGCTGTGAATCCCTAATTTTTGCCTGGACCGCCCTTTCCGGTTTTCGATCCACCGGGATACCTTTTTTTCCCCAAGCAGCCCTTTCAGGTTTCTGACTTGCCGGGTATACTATCTTTTATATTTATCCCTAACTTTTTCCCGAACCTTTTGATTCGTCGGGATGCCCTTATTTTGCTTAGGCCATTCAACCTAACGGGTCTCTTTTATGCGAAGTATTTTTTGACTACGTCTGCATTGATAGGGTGAGGGAAATCTTCTCCGTCCATAGTTGCGAGCAACATAGCTCCTCCAGAGAAAACTTTATTCACAACTTATGGTCCTTCATAATTTGGAGCCCACTTTCCCCGAGCGTCCGTATTGTTAGGAGGCAGAATTCTCTTCAGCACAAGGTCACCAGCTTGAAAACTCCGAGGACACACTCTCTTGTTGAAAGCTCTTTTCATACGCTTCTGGTATAACAGCCCATGACAAATAGTTGTCAATCTCTTCTCGTCAATGAGATTCAACTAATCAAGTCTATTCTGAACCCATTCAGCTTCATCGAGTTGCACATCTGTGAAAATCCTTAAGGAAGGAATTTCAACTTCTACGGGCAGGACTGCTTCCATACCATATACCAAAGAGAAAGGAGTTGCCCCTGTTGAAGTACGCACCGAGGTACGATAGCCGTGCAAGGCATATGGCATCATCTCGTGCCAATCTTTATAAGTGACAACCATCTTCTGTACAATCTTTTTGATATTCTTATTTGCCGCCTCCACAGCACCATTCATTTTTGGACGATACGGAGAAGAATTATGATGTTTTATCTTGAAACTGTCACACAGCTCTTTCATCATTTTTTTGTTGAGATTCGAGCCGTTATCAGTGATGATCTTCTCAAGAACCCCATAGCGACAGATGATATTATGTTTGATAAAACGTGTGACCACTTGTCTAGTAACACGAGCATAAGAAGCTGCCTCAACCCATTTGGTAAAGTAATCAATGGCAACAAGGATGAATGGATGTCCATTAGAAGCGGTAGGCTTGATTTCCCCAATCATATCAATGCCCCACATCGCATAAGGCCATGGAGAAGTCAAAACATTCAACAAAGAAGGCGGCACATGCATCTTATCAGCGTAGACTTGACATATGTAACAGGTTCTGGCATGGTTGTAGCAATCATTCTCCATGGTAGACCAATAATAACCCGCTCTCAGGATTTTCTTAGCCATGGTGTGCCCACTGGAATGCGTCCCGAAGGAACCTTCATGAATTTCTTCTATGATCTTATTTGCTTCGTGTCTATCCACGCATCTGAGCAAAACAGAGTCATAGTTCCTCTTGTACAAAACACCCCCATTGAGGAAAAATTTAGCCTAGTACTTGCGCAGAGCTTTCTTATCAGTGATGGAAACATCTTCAGGGTATTCTTTCGTCTCGAGATACCTTTTGATGTCGTAGAACCAAGGTTTTTCATCCGCCTTACCTTCTACTTCATAGCAAAAAGCGGGCTCATCCAACCTCATAATAGTGATAGACGGGGCATCATTTGCCCACCTGACTTTAAACATGGATGATAGAGTAGCCAAAGTGTCTGCCAAGTTGTTCTCCTCCCATGGGATGTGGTCAAAAGTGATCTCGTCGAAATAAGGGATCAACTTCAAGACATGCTCTCGGTATGGAATCAAATTTGGGTGGCGAGTCTCTTAATCTCCGATGATTTGACTAATTACCAAATCAGAATCTCCGTATACCGCTAAGATTTTGATTCTTAGATCAATGGCTGCTTCAATCCCAAAAATACAAGCTTCGTACTCGGCCATATTATTGGTGCAATCAAAATAAATCCTGGCAGTGAATGGAATATGAAAACCTGTCGGAGAAGTGATAACGGCACCAACACCATTTCCTAATGCATTTGAGGCTCCATCGAATGCCATCATCCACCGCGAGCCTGGTTCGGGTCCCTCTTCAGGGCCAGGAATATTACAATCCCTAATATACATAATGTCCTCATCAGGGAACTCAAACTTCATTGGCTGATAGTCATCTTCTAATGGTTGTTGAGCGAGATAGTCTGCCAACACACTACCTTTGATAGCTTTTTGAGTAGTGTATTGGATATCATATTCTGTCAGGACCATTTGCCAACGGGCTACCCTTCCTGTGAGAGCCGGCTTCTCAAAGATATACTTTATCGGGTCTGTTTTGGAGATTAAGAGAGTAGTGTGAGTTAACATATACTCTCTGAGTCGTTTTGCTGCCCACGCGAGTGCACAACAAGTCTTTTCCAATAATGAATATCTCGATTCACATTCCGTGAACTTCTTACTCAAGTAGTATATGGCGTGCTCTTTTCTGCCCGTCTCATCATGATGACCAAGCACGCAACCCATGGAATTCTCCAACACTGTCAAGTACATAATCAATTGTCTGCCTTCCACCGGGGGTGAGAGAATTGGAGGCTCTTGCAGGTACCTCTCAAAAGCTTGCATGCGCTCCTCAAGCATGCACAACTTTCGATCAGCTTCTATTGTTTCTTCAACATTGGAAAACCAATCTTCAAAGTTATCCTCCTCATGATGAAGAAATGGGATCTGAATAGTCTTCTTGCCTGGTAGAGGAACCAACCCAGGCTCTGGATGTTGTCGATGTGTGGGGTAGGCGGAGGAGGAACCACCGAAGCGTGATTCATCTGAGCAGCCTAATTTTCTCCGGTAAGGTCAGCAAAACCGGTGTTAACTTCCAAGATAATTCCAGACAAAGCATTCCCTTGAGGGGGAGAAACGACTTTAGCTCCTTCGATAGTGACTGCAGCAGGCCTCACAACCAAAGCTCTCAACTCCTCTTGCTGCAGAGCCATGGTTTGTATTATCTCCACCAGTTGCCCTACGCGAGCGTCCATTCTTGTCCCTAGGGCGGCTACGTCAGCTTCAATCTTCTCCATCAGTCTTTTCAGGTTGCTTCTTGTCTGGTACCGGTAAATGTAGAAATCTGCAATCTCTCTTCTGTGAAGAAGAAAATTAACGGTAGAAGTAAGAAGACCGATCTCAACACCCTATTATGTATGATATATTATGGGGTATGTATGCATGCCCATGATATGTTTTCGTACATTTTATTTTCAGGGACTCATTAAAGACTCATTAGTTAATAATAAGCATTAGAGGAAAGACTGATTAAACTGCAAATCACTGAAATCTCATAAAAAACCAAAATGTTAGGTGTAACTACATTGCTGATCAAGTTCAAACAGAGCAATAAGAGTCATACTGAAATTTAAATCATTACATTAACCATTAAATTCAAATATTCAACTAAGACAAATTGCTAAAAATCTAGAAATGTTGTCTGCGACGAGGCTTCAAATCTCTGGTTTCTGCCTTGAACCGGTTCACCATATCTTGACAAAGAAAGAGGAACTCGCTCACAGTAGGAGGTATCTGATTGCCTTCAAGGTCCTCTAAGGCCGACCTTAGTCTCCAGGGCACATCAACGATCAAGCGGTTACACATGTCCACAATACCACTGTATTTCCCATAGAAATGTGCATTCTCCTTTTCTAGAAAGGACACAATTTCATCCTTTTCATCCAACAGACGGTTCAAATTATTAATCTCATGTATCCAACCCTGACATTTCTCTCTGAGGCCTTCATCAACATCTCTGTTACTGTCTCTTTCTTCTCTTGTAATGTTCAGCTCTTGAACTCTCTCAGCTAGTTCAACCGCTTCCAATTCTCGGGCAATGTAGACTTCTTCCTTTGCAGCTATCTCATTTTCTAGCATTTTATTGGTCTGTGCTAGAGAAGCTTCTAAATCTGAAATCTTGGCTTCAAGGTGTGCTTTCAATGCTCTTTTCTCTTCAATAGCCCTTTTTTCATCTAGATAAGCTTGCCCTCTTTGTTGCTGAGCAGCTCTCAACTGTTGACGGAGAACTCTTTCCCCACTAGCAGCACTTTTCAAGTCTTCAGAATATCTTATTAGGAGCTCTTCATCTTCCTCATTTTGTCTTCTCCTTCCTGCTAATTCTTCTTTTACCTCTATGAGATTAGCTTCGGATCTTCTCGCTTTGAGAGAAATCAGAATTCGAGCTTTGTAGCTCCAATCTTTCTTCTTCCATCTTCCTAATGATTTCTTGAAGCCTCATATTTTCTTCTATCGGAACATGAGTGATCACAGGTTCTGGATGATCAAAGGGCACCTCCACAAAGTAAGGTAGCTTGATTTCTTAAACTCTTTCTATCACCCACTGGAGATAAGATCTTCCATCAATTCCACCTCTTGATCACTCTCTCTTCCTATGAATTTGAGTCCAAGCTCTTCGGATCTTTCTTACTTCATTGCGATCCTTTTGGCCAAGCTTATGTATAATGAAGCTCTTCAAGTGTTCAGGTCTTGGTTCATTTTCCATTGGATATCCCAACTGCCTTGTTGCAAGCCTTGGGTTATAGTTGATACAACCCACAGACCCAATCAAAGGAACATTATAATATCCACCGCAGTGAGTGATAACATCAAGGAATCCCCAACCTGGAGAATGCCACAACACACCATCAGCCGTAAGCGAAGCCAATTTTTGAGACCAAGTTAAGTTTCTCAAGATCTTCTCCCATGGTCCGCTCTGAGGGATATGTGATGTCAACCATAAATACAGCAGCGGAGAACAACACAGAACCACCCCTCGCCTTTTCAGATGTCTCTCATGGAGATGGTAAAGAACATCAGCCAACAATGCAGAAATAGGATTCTTTGACATGAATATACCAATAGCAGACGGGCTCAAGTAACCAATTTCATTGGTTGGAAACATGACCACCCCAAAGATGAGAAAAGCAAGAATGGAGCTGAAGGTCGGCCAATCGTCTTGAACACTCAAACTTGATAACTTATCCTCCAAGTTTTTCCTAAGAATACCTTTGTCTGTAACCCAAGGTGCCATTTCCCTTACAGGAAGAAACAAAGCAACAGCTATATTAGCCTTATCCAAGTCTTCTCCTATGTTGCGGAAGGGGATGTCTTTCTTCAAAGGCTAATTAAGAATTCTCTCGAACTCCTTAATTGTAGGAACAAGCTGAAAGTCTTGGAATGTGAAGCATCGAAGAGGAGGATCATAGTATTTTGCCAAAGCAATCAAAGCTTCCATGTCCACATTGGTAGTCAAAAGATCCAGGATGTTCCTGAACCTTTTCCCAAAATAAGCTCTACTAGCAGGCGGAACTCTCTCGCTTTGAGTTATCAGCTTCCCTATCTTCAGATCTTTGAATTTGAGATGTGGAACGTTCTTCACAGTTGGATTCATTCTTCCTTTCTGCTTACTGCACCAACAAAGTCTATAAGGTTCCCTGAAAATAAAAGTTATATGCTAAATTGTTTTGTGCAAATGTATGTTGCAAATTAAATAAAGCTGGTTCATAGGATTGGTCGGTCATGATTTCGACGTCTACCCAACAATTCCCTGGGTAAGGATAATCCTATGGTTTTTTGGCTAAATGTTTATTGGGGTCTCAGATCCCCTTTTACAAATATTATCAACACGTGTACGACCTACGTAGTGATAATATTCGCAAAAGTATACTCCAAGAAACGGCTCTTAATAGGATGCTCGAAATCCAAAATTTGAGCGATTGGTCTCGGTTAGGACAACATGATCAAACTTAGAGTTATAGGTCATTTTTCCAAAGATTGATGTCCTGCACTATCATGCGGGTCAACAACCTCCTTAAAATAACCAACTCTAAGTCGGAGTCTTTGCTTCGGTCCACAAGACATTGGAGTCAGGGGGACCTAGGCTACGCAATCCCTCTATTCCTAAAAAGGTGACCTAGAAGCCTGGGTAGTGGGCTTATCTATGTATCAACACCCATGAATTCCCAACACAATAATATATCAACAAAATAATATATATAAAGTGTAAAGAGAATAATAAGCAATAAACCATAGATAAGCATAAAGAAATAAGCGATAAACAAACACACACATGCGAAGAACTAAACTAGGGTTGACTCGCTTAGTCAAAAAGATTTTAAAATAGTCCCCAGTGAAGTCGCCAACTGAAGCAACTCGTTTTTCAAAAATCATTTAAATAAATTTTCAAAAACAATGAAATCGCCACCTAATTTTATTTTTTCTAAAAAGAACGGGAAAATATAGATAAAACCCACAAAAATCGGATAAGGAGGTCTACAAGACCAAAATATGGAATCGGGAGTCGATTACGCAAGGGGAAGGTATTAGCACCCCTTACGTCCATCGTACTCGATGGGACCCATTTAGTTCGCGCGTGTTTGTGTGTGTTCGCTAACTTCTAAATTATGAATAAGAAATAAGAAAAGGGATTTGTTCATTATTATTTTGAGTTTGACACGGTTTCGAAACCGCGTGCCTACGTATTCCCTCGTGCAATGGGAAAATCAAAACTCCGTAGTTTTTGTTGAAAATGTTTGAATTTGTTTTATTGATTTTAATAGAAATGTTTTTGATGACCGCATATGAGCGAAAAAGGATTTGAATGGGTTGAATTGATTTTAATTGTAGATGACAAGTACCAAAACGTTAGGCTATCATCTAACGATTCGAATACTCGAAATTGGTGAGTGAGCTCGACCAATCATCTCTCATCCAAAATATTTATTATGAAAAAGGTGAGGTGGAACAAAGTTCACATTTATTAAGTGTATGAAATAAAAGTATTTAAGTCATTAGGCTATCATCTAACAATTTAATTAAATCGTCGAGCTATCATCCAACAATTTAATTAAATACCCTAACACTATATTTTTTGTTTTAGAACATGGATAGAAGTTTTTAGTTTATTAGGCTATCATCTAATAAACTAGAAACTCCGATTCGTTTAAATTGTTAGGCTAACATCTAACAATTGAAACAAATCTTATCTAAATGTTCTTTTTTTTTTTATAGAAAAATTGATTTAAAGAAAACAAATTCAATTAATTATTTTAATTTGAAAGTGTTTTAAAAGTTTCTACCTTGGACGTAGAGAAGTGATGTTTCGGGTTATGATTAACCAAGTATGTGGACTTGATTAACCTCGTGAGGATAGGTGCTCCTATCCTCAACCATGAGACCCTGGTGCATGGATATTCGTATGTGGACCAATGTTTTTTCGGGTTATGATTAATCAAAGCAACGAGGGCTTTAATTAACCTCGTGAGGATGGCCATGCCCATCCCCAACCATGAGACCCTTAGAGAATTTGGTGTGGGTAACCAAAAATGAGAGATATGAGGCGTCGTTTATTTTATATTAATTCGTGAGTGGAGTGTACGATCGCGTAATAAAACATACAAGCGGATAACATAATAAAACGGATAATAATAAATAAAAAAAAACGAAAATTAACACACAATATAACCGGAATTTAAATAATTATTAGGATGGATTTTTTCTATTTGATAAAAAATCAACTAATAATTTAATCGATAATTTAGCAAATAAAAAATATCTTATACTAATTATTATTTAATACATTAATATAAAAAATACTTGCATAACAATTAATTTAAAGAATGAGTTTAGAAATGGGCCTGATTTGAAGCTTGAATCTGAGGGTGTGAATAGCAAACTGAGCTCTAGCCCAAAAGCACTGCTGGATCTTGTATGAGATATTCCCTGAAGCATAGTGTGGTCCACCATCCTGGAACGTTGGATCTGGATCTCAACAGATCCGATGGCTATGAAGGAGGGTGCAAGGATGCTACCATGGATGTACCTGTACCAGATTTTGAACAGACCATACAGACGGTGACAAGTGTCGCCGCCTGGACTAAACAACAAAGCTTATTCGAATACACTAATTTAACTATATATTAATCCAAGGCTAATTTTACTGATTTATTAAAATAAAATAAACTTAACTAAAACTTAATTTATATTTTAACTAAAACTTAATTTATATAAACTAAAACTTAATTTATTTATTTTTTAACAATGGTTAATTATAAAACAACCAAATGACATTAAACAAAAAAGAGAAAAAATGAAATCAGCCTCACTCTCCTCTCCTCGTTTTCTCTCAATCTCTCATCGTTTCTCACTGAACCTCATCGCCGCTCTCATCTCGCCGCGATTCCTCACCAAACGTCATCGACGCTCTCATCTCTCATCGTTTCTCGCCGCAATTCCAGAAATCGTACTCGGTTCTTTCACTCGGGATGCAAACGGGACTCGTCCCTGTCTCTCTCTCTCGAACTCACCGTTCTCTTCCTCGCGATTTGCTGGTACAGAAGCTCTCTCTCTCTCTCTCTCACGCGTGATCTGTTTACTCTGTTTTTACTGATTTCTCGAATGTTTGTTTTGATGCTTACAGGAAAACGAAAAATGAAAGGGGGAAAAGGGAAACCCTAGGTTCTAATCGTGATGGTAATGGTGATGCTATGCAGAAAACGAAAGAATCAGTGAGAAAAGGAGAAGGATGGCGACACAGAGTTCACAACCTCCTCCTTCCTCTTCAAAACCGGTATTACCTTTCGAAACTCTCTTCTCTCTATGGCTGTTTTCGGTTTTTCTGAAGGGATAATGTTTGGGAAATGATGAACTTGTGTTGTTTCTGGGGTTTTTGATTTTTTGTTCTTGGTATGTTGCTGGTTTATGATGAATGTTGGTCTGGTATATTAGGGATTTTGGTTTGCTGTTCTAGGTATGTTCTGGGTTTTTTTGGTTTGCTGTGTTTCGGTTAGGGTTTCCAAATGAACAGTTGCCTTGGTTATTGTGCATATGAATGCTTTTATATGGTCTGCATTAGGGTTTGCTCTGATGTTGGTGTCATACCCCAAAATTTTCCCTTCTACTTCTCAAGACATTTCATACATCCATACTCAAGGATTCCTCAAGGGTTGATCAGACAAACCCTCTCCTAGACAATCAACCCAATCTAGGGTTTGGCAATTCTCAGTTCCAGATGGACTTCCAACATCTCCAATGGCCATCATGCCTCCTCATATGCTTCAAAGATTCTCTATGTCAAGTTTCAAGCCTTACAAGTCAAATTTCCTCAAACAATTGCTCAGATGGTTGAAAATCAGTTGTGTTGGACAAAAAGTCAACCGTGGTCAACATACAGTCAAACTTCCTGATTTTTGGTCAACATCCTCATTTTGAAGTCACATTCATCATTTGATCAAGGGTTGATCATGATTCATCAAGAAAACTCAAGATTTGCTCAAAGGTCAAACTTTCCAAATTAGGGTTTTTTAGTGAAAAGTCAACTGAACTTTGACTGAGCATAACTTCTTCATACTTTATCAGAAATTTTTCCAACACCTCTCATTTTGAAGAGAATTCAATTCTCTACAACTTCATGTCTCACAAGAATGTTCAAAAAAAGGCTTCATTTGGTAGGTATGGATCAAAACATTACAGGTCCTTTTCAAAGTCAACAAAAAGTCAACTTTTTGTTTTGAAGATTTATTGAGCATGGAAACTCCAATTGAGATGAAACCAAAGAGGTTGGTTAGAGGAAACTTAGAGCTTTCTAAAAAGTCCAAGAACACTCAAAAATGTGGAAAATTGAGAAAATACACCTTGCACAAGTTGGGCATTTTTGAAGAAGTGCACAAAGAGAGATACTTGTTAAAATCCAAAATTTTGCAAATGGGCCTAGTTTTTCTTCATTCAAACTTGTTCCTTAGACAATTTGGAACATCCAAGCCCAATGCCACGAATTTTAGCTTTATTTTTCTATTTAATTTGAATTTTATTCATTTAAATACAAATTAAATTAAAAACTAAGGTATAAAATCAAAATTAAATGATAAATTGATTTTTCTCTCATGCTTGAGATCCAAGTAACTCACACAAACTGGCAAATTTCGAAATTTGCATAGATTTGGCAAGAATTTGATTGAAATTTGATCAAAAAAGGAAGATTTGATTTCATACAAAATCAAATATTTTTTACATTGATTGATCATTATTTGTTCTTCAATTCAGCCCAAAATCCATCTACTATAAATATACAATGCATATCACATGAACAAGGACAGAAAAATTGCCTCAAAGAACCCTAACCTAAAGTCAAAAAACCGTGGAGTTCAAGCAAGTGGCAGCCCTAGTTTTGCTTCGATTCAACCAATTCTAAGCATCCAAACACATTCCTTGGAGTCCTTGGAATCATTCCAGACCTTTACAACATTCAAAATCATCAAGAATCACGAAAACACGATTTGGTTTGTTCTTACTTTTTCAAAAATCGAATTCTGTTTATCATGCATTTTTAACATGTTTTGATGTTTGTTTTGTGTTTAGAACAAAGTTTGCAAGCTTTCTGGATGATTTAATTGCATTTTAGTGGCCTGAATCGGAAATCACCATGATTAGGGTTTCGCTGATTGATTTGGGAACTCACAAAATACATAAAATTGGACAAATCTAAGACCACCATCGTGTTTAGAACGATGTTTCCAACCGAACCATGGCTTCAAACCTTATTTATATTGCTTGTGCTTGATTTTTGAAAGTTGCAGGGGCCATAGCGTCGAACTTAGCCGACGCTAAGTTTCCAGAAATTCAAACGAAGAAGATGATGTTCTTCGCGCGTGAATTTGAATTCCCAAGAGGCGATTTCGTATAAAAACAATTCGTTTCATTTTCCTAACACGTGTAAAAGCTAGCTCGGTTGGTAAAGGCAACGCGCATATCACCCATGGGACCTGAGTTCGAATCCCAGCCATGGCAATTATTTTTACAAGTTAGAAAAATTAACATATTTTTTTTCTATTTTCTATTTTCTTTAATATTTTTCATTCTATTTAATTTATCTTCAATATTTTTTATCATGCATCTAAAAAGCTCCAAAAATATTTATTTTTTGCATAATCATCAGAAAAATGTTTATTTAATTTTTAGCATTAAAATTATTATTTTTGCATGCATATTTAATTTAATTACTAATTAATTGTTTAAATGACTTTTAATTGTTTTTAAATTATCAAATCGATTCAGAAAATCACCAAAAATTTATTTTATCATATTTATGTCATCACTAAAATAAAACCTTTTTCTCCATTCAAAAATACTTATTTTTACTAACATTTTCTTCTTATGCAATTTTCTCGTATTTTTCGATTTTGTATCTGTTCACAGGTTGTAACGTTTCAGACGATTTTTCCTGCTTTTCTTTTTCAATTATGTAACTGCCTATGGGATGTAATAGTTTAATTAGGACTTTTATTTTCCGCACTCTCATTATGTATCTGCCCCAAAGCCATGTAATAGCGTAGGACATTTACTTTCCGTCACTTTACGTTTCCGCAATTTACTTTCTGCACCCTATAAACTGTTAGTAATTAGGCGTGTATGGCAAGATAAAATTGGACATAGATCACTCATAACTTCAAGATAAAATATCTGAAATCAATACACTCTTTTCACACATGCACCCCTTAGGGTAATTCTCTCTCGTTGTCTTTACGAATTCAAATGGTCAAGTCCCTCGAACGTAGAGATATTCTAGCACCGTTGCCTTCAAAACAAATCATCATAGTCCCTTCGATACAAAGATCATAGACCCACGATGTCGCCTACGAATACATGATCTTGACCCTCGATTGTCGCCTACGAAAAATGATGATAGTCCCTTCGAATGTGCTAGGATACTTCCTACAAGTTGCCTTCTATGACCATCCGATGTCCCTTCGAATGTCCCTTCTACATCCAACGAATGGGGTTACCTACCAACTAATGGTATGGATAGCACTATTCTAAAGGAAAGAAAATAAAACGAAAACGACCATTCTGAGTAGGTAATAAGACTTTTAGTTGCTTGCTCAAACGAAATACTTTTCACGCCACACACTTTTGTCAAAGTTCAAACTCTTTTCAAAACAAAACATTTCCGAACACTTTGTATACATTCCTACGTGAATCATTACAAAGTCAAAGCGAAATTCCTTTTCAAAATATTTTTTTTTCAAACACACAGAAAGCACAATTTTTTTAAAATGATCTAAGAGCAACTAAGAGCCCGTAGATAACTACGGATGAAAAGGGGTGCTAATACCTTCCCTTTTCATAACCTTCTCCCTTACTCAGAATCTAACGAAGGTCTTTTCCTATTCTTTTCACCTTCCCTTAATTGGATAAAAGAAAAGTCGGTGGCGACTCTTGCTATCCGCACATTTGCGATACAAAATCTCAAAGTCGGCCTTCACAGACATGTAATCAAGCGACTACCGGGAAACACCCTAAAGAGAGAATGCCGAGGATTTCTAGATCATTTTACACTTTTTGTTTGACTTGCTTGCTTTACTTTTAAGGGTTGCTTGGGTATTATATTTGTGGGGATCCTACACCCGATCCGTGTTTCTTTTAGGTAAGTAGCAATAATTGTCGCGATGCTAGACGATATCGAAACGGTCTACAATGATGGCTACGTTAGTGTGACACTTTGATGTCCCGATACTCTTCATTCCCAAGTTGAGGATAGTATTTGGCTTCTGTGGTGTCATCAAGCACTAACTAAACTTTTAGAACCTTAATTGACCCATCTTGGCCATTAGAAGGTAGTGAGATGGCCGACTTTGGTGCAGACTAAGGTTGGTTCGATACCGATGCTACGCCATTAAGATCGACTTTTGGGATATTTTCGATCGACACTTGGTAGTCGTATTGAAATAAACGCCTACGAGAAAGATCAATGATATGAGATTCCTAGAACCCGGTTACTAATATAGGACAGGATGAACCAACTCAAACTTTTGGTGGGGTAAACACCTATACCTCATGCAAGCCTTAAACCTAGGCTCATTGTGTGAATTGTTTGTGTGTGCTAAACATGACATCATGACATCATCGCATTGCATATCATTTCTAACTATTTCAAGGACCTAGGGATTTATCTTTGCTCTATTTTGTAGGGATTATGGCTTCTATAAAGACTATCCGAATCAACTTCATGGGTATACCTTCTCAGCTCAAAGAATTGGTTTCAGAGATTCCCGATCATGCCCAGTTCATCAAAAGACATGGTTATCTACTTGACTTGGTTACCACCGGTTTTGAAGAAGATATGATGCATGTCCTATTCCAGTTCTTTGATCCGAAACACCATTTCTTTACATTCCCAAATTATCAGTTAGTTCCTACCTTGGAAGAGTTCTCTAAACTACTTGGGATACCAATTCTTGACCAAATGCCATTCACCGGTTTAGAAAAATTGAAATTCCTGGCAGCAGATACGTGATGTCACAGAGAATGTTATGACACACTATCTGACACTCTGTTAACAATTCACACAATAAATATAAACAGCAGTAAAGAACACAATAAGTTGTTTACCCAGTTCAGTGTCTAATTACACCTACATCTGGGGGATACCAGGCCAGGGAGGAAATTCACTATTAGTAGAATTAATTCAGGAATAAACCAACCAGTTTATCTCCTTCACTTAAAAGCTACCCAATGCAACTTGAACCTAAGTCCTACTTAGATCTGAGTTCCTACTCACTCCCCCTCAATCACAGCAGTGATATCAACCTATTGTATAATTGAATTGTGAAGACACACTTCAATAAACTATCTTGATCTTGCTTCAAAGCTTCAATCAAGAGACAAACACTCGTGCTTTAAAGCTTTGAGTGATAAACTACCCTTACAAACAAATCCTAGTCCAATGCATTTATCAATTGATAATTGCTTGGCTCACAAGAGATACTAGAATTACACAAATAACAAACTGCTAAACCTTCAAAACATACCAAGGGCGCTACAGCAGTATAAGGGTTGAATTCCTTTTATAGAAGCAGTCCTGAAACTTTAGTTTTGGGCTTCCATAAAGATAGTTAGGGTTCACTTAAATTAATCCTAAAAACATGGTCTTTTCAACAACCAATTTAGGTCTAATTAAGATTAACCTAGCAGCCACGTGAGCATGCTTTCTAATAACAGAAAAACATAATTTAGCAGCTCAACAAACTTCCTGAAAAGTCTCAGGAAAAACAGATTCTGCAGAACAGAATGTCACACTGAATGTCATAACATCTGTTATGACATCAGACTGTTTTATGCAGAATTTCCAGCACAGCTTTTAGCTTCCAGTTCTGAGCTGTCTTTTAACATCCTTGTCAAGTAGGATTTATCTTCAATCTCTGAATGTCATGACATTTATCAAGACATTGCTATAGCCTAGTTTTACCAAAATTAATGCCAACTTAAAACACTAACAAACTCCCCCTTTGGCACATTTTTGGCTAAAACTACTTAACACATCAGAGTACCTATGTAGCAGAAGACAAACTAGTTCTAAGCTTAAAGAAACTAGAACCTAGAGATTGCCATACAGAAATCCCACAATTCCCACAATTGCCCACATACAGATTTAAAATTGCCATACAGTTTCCCAAATTCCCAATACTACTGTCACACAGTAGTTCTTCTCCCCCTTTTTAGCCATAAAGGGCCAAAGGAAACAATACAATTACCCCAAACATTCAACATATAATTAAGTACATCTCTGTCAAGGCATTACAATTCTGTCAATAAAAGGATTACAATCATCCAGAATACACAAAAATAGGGAACAGGCAACACAAGTACAAGAAACAAGAACAAAACAGAACAGAAACAACAAAACACAGAAGTATAACTCAAGTGCTTTCCTCTCCAGATGAAGCACTGTGGAAGGAAGCATCTTCAGAATCTTCTTCATCAGCAGTTGCCATCTGAACATCCTCATTTTCAGCATCACCAACAGCCTCATCAGTAGCTATCCCTTCATCCTCAACCTCTGTGTCCTGCTCTAGTTGAGAGATCAGCTCTTTAAGACTTTGTTTCCTTGCTTCAAGCTCTTTGCAGGTAGCTCTTAGCACAACTAGGACATTTGCTTTTTGAGGGGTTGCCTTGATGTTGGATGTCTCACCGGATGTCATGACAATGTCTGGAACATGTCTGCCTTGAAAAAGTTTGTAGTGGAATCCAAGAGCAGGGGCTCTTTTGCAGACTACATCTCTTTCAGCTAGAATATCAGGGAATTGGTCAGTGATAATTCCACACAGTAGGGAGGGAAAGGCTATGGGTCCTTTGATAGCATAGCTTTCAGCATGCTTGAGGGTCTGCTCAAATATATAGGATCCATAGTCAAATGTAGCCTGAGTGCCTACTGCATATATGAATCTTCCCAGTCCATTAGAGATGGTGGGTTTTTGATTAGTTGGGACCCAGTTAGCAGCACCAATCTTATGCAGGATGGCAAACTTGACACTCAACTTGCTTGCTGAGAGTTTTCCCTTCAGAGGCCATTGCCTTACTTGTTTGGCAGTAGTGGCTTGACAGATCTTGTTGTCAGTTTCCTCCAGCTCTGGTTGAGCATTATCAGATCTACCCAAGAATCTGTTGATCACATTTGGAGAAAACCTGACTTTCCTCCCCCTCACATATACAGTCTGGTAGTCAGCAGAGTTCCTGTCCCCACAGCCACTTGACAGATTGACTATAAACTCTTTCACCAACACTTCATAACAGTTTGAGAAACTTACAACTGTTTTCATCAGACCAACCTCTTTAATCAAGTCAACAATTTCCTTGCATTGAAGTGCACTTTTATTTAACTCTCTTTCCAGAGCCACCCTTTTTAAGTAAACATACTTCCATATTCCAGCATTTTCAGGATGATGAAATGAAATGTTATCAATGGCCACTTCAGCCACCTTGGGCAGTTTCCCAAGAGATTTCTTCTTTCTGGGATGAATGTCTGTGACATTCTCCTCAACATTAAAGTCAGAGTCTTGGTCTGACTCTGAGAGTTCAGGTTCCTTTCTCTTTTTCACAATTAGTGTTCTCTTTGGTTTAGACCCACCACCAACAGTTTTTACTCTACATTTCTTTGTAAAGGGTCCAGCCTTGGGATACTTTTCAGCCTTGCACATATCTTCAACACTCTTTTCTCTAATAGGGCTCTGTGAGATAGCCTGTTTTCCTTCCTTTTCATCATTCTCTTTGCAATGCTTGGATTGACATTGGCAATGAGGTCATTGTCTGAGACTACTTCATCTAAGTCAATGACAGGGGGTTCAGTTAAATGATCAGACCCTTGAATTGGAGACTCTTCTAAGATGCTGTCAGAAATGTAGTCATCAGGGACTTTATCAGAGGCACACTTTACTGGAGATTCCTCAAGGATACTATCTGAAATATAGTCAGCAGGGGCTTTGTCAGAGGCATATGTTGCTGGGGACTCCTAAAGAATACTGTCAGAGATCACATCTTCCTTATCAGCAGGGGTTTCATTATAAACATCATCAATACGTACTTCAGAGTCTTTAACTGAAGGTTCTGCATCATTCTTGACAGGGGAAGCATCATGATCACCAGATGTCTCAACATTCTTAGTGACATCTGGATCAACTGCTAAACTAGGGCTAGAAGACTTATAGTTTAGAGGGATTGAGACCCCAAGTACAGACCGATTCTCATTCAGGATGCTGGTTACTAATCTAGCTATGGCTATATGCACAGACCTTGACCCCTCTCTGTTTACGGTTTCTGGGGGAACTGAAGATGATGGTACAGAAGTCTTACCAGAAGGAGATGCTTGTGACCTTCTTGCATTCCTTGTGCGTAATTTCTTAACTCTTTCTGGGTCAGTGGCAATAGCTCGTAGCGGAGTAACCCTCAGTGCTTCAGTATGCAAGACTTCAGCATCTGCCCTAACTTCAGCCATGGATGGAGATGAGGATCCTGATTCTTGAGATGATGAGGATGATGAAGATATTTTTCGCTGATGGTTTTTGAGAGGATGAAAGCGAAAGTGGCAGAGAGTTTCAGAGTTTCTTTTGGGAGAAGAAAGAGTGATACTACTTTCAAATGAAGAAACTATTATATGGGAGTCTCTTCCTATTCTTGGACCTTTTAAGAATAATGTGAAAATAATTAAATAACCCACTTGTAAATAATTGAGGTAAAAGGTCCCTTCCATCCCTTGTTGTAAGCACAGTTAATTGCTACAACTCTTCCTATTCACAAATACCCAATTTGCCCCTTAGAGTCTTAAACTGACTAGCCTCAAGAACTTTAGTAAAGATGTCACAGGGACAATGTCATGACATCCTGCATGACATTGTACTTAGTCAGCATCTGCTTCATCCAGATCATCTTAAAGCAGTTTCTCTCAGTTGCTATGTATTCAGCTTCAACATTGTATAAAGCCACACAGATTTGCTTCTTGCTGATCCAAGAAATAAGATTATTTCTCAAGAAGACACATTCATCAAAAGACTTTTTACACAAAATTTGATCAACACTTTCTCCACTTGTTTTCTTGGACAACTTTAAATGTGGAGGGGTAAGAGTCCTAGTGTGGCTGTCATTCTTCATTCCAAGCTTCTTGACACAATTCCTTGCATACTTGCTCTGTGAAAGAAGTGTTGAGTCTTTCATCTGTGAGACTTGCAGTCCAAGAAAATGAGTCAACTTTCCAATGAGGCTTATCCCAGATTCAGCTTGCATTTGGGTGTCAAACTGTCTTACAATTGAGTCAGGTATTCCTCCAAAAACTATGTTATCAACATAAGTTTGAAGTACCATGATCTTTCCTCCTATGACAAAGAGGGTTTCATCCAAGACTCCTCTCCTGTATCCTTTGACAGTAAGATGCTTGGTTAGCCTTTCATGCCAGATCCTAGTACTTTGCTTCAGTACTTTAGGAGTGGTCAGATGTCTAGACATTGAATGTGACATTCTGATTTCCTGTCCAGTCTTATACTTACCACAGATTCTCCCTTCATTCAAGTCAAATCTTGGTATCCTTCTCGACTCTCTATGGACTCGATCCTTTCATTCCTCCGAAATGAGGATGACCGACTTGCTGCCACAACTTTACTTCCTCTTCATCTTTGTCTCAGAACACACAGAGGATGAGTGGTGTTCTCGATTCCCATAAGTAGCTTGTCCTTTGATCCGACTTTTCATAATCACTACCTGCTCATCATTGATTACAAGACATTCGACTTAGTGAAGTTGATCTGTGAATCCCATATCACATAGCCGACTTATGCTAATGAGATTTGCAACAAACCTTTACCAAGAAGATCCATTTAGGTTTGGAACCCGCATCAGTTTGAGTTTCCAATACCTTTGATTTCTCCTTTAGCTCCATCTCCAAAAGTAAGAACCCATGTAATGAGGTTTAACATCTTTAAGAAGATTTCGTTCCAACATATGCTTAGAACACCCATCGTCAAAGTACCAATCTTCCTTGGTGATACTCTAAGAGAAGTGTGAGCTACAGAGTCATAGCCCTCTTCTTCCACTTTTGAGTGTAGGGTACCTTGATGTTCTTAGGCTTAACATAGGGAGTCTGATTAGGGTATCCATGTAGCCTATAGCAGTAAGGACTTTATGTGACCAAACCTTCCACAATAATGACATTCCATCTTTGAAACTTTTTGTTCAAGTTTCTATGATTTTGATGTTGAACCCAATATTGTGACATCTGCTTTGACATTGGTTCATTAGGTCTGTTCCTTTGTTATTAACAAATTTCTTGGCCTCACCATATCCCAGTGCACCTATTTCCTGCTTTTGTGTTGTGACATCTTCTTTGCCATTGACTTGCTGTGTTTGTTCCACTCCGGTTATTAGCAAATCTTTGCAGCCACATACCCGAGCCGCATTATTTCTCTGCTTTATGTTGTGACAACTGCTTTGACATTGGTTTCCCATGTCTTTTCTTCTTAATGTCACCAATAGGTTTCTTTTCACCATATCCTAGACCATGTTTATTTCCTACACTTTGTCCAAATCAAGAATTTCTTCCAACTTCTCAAAGACAGGATGTCAACATTTTGACAGAGACATCCGATCAAGTTTGAGTTCAACATTATAATATCACTATTGAGGTGATTTATAGTGGCGTGTTTTCCTTTTCTCACCTCCGCCTTCACATCTCACCTCCAACTTCTCAATGCTTTTTCCTGCTCCTTTTTTCGACATACTCACCATTTTTTATACATGCTTCCCGTGGGTTTCAAGAAGCTCTTCAAATGTCACCTCCTTATCACTAGAATCCATATCATAATTGTACACTCCAGAGAGCTGACAAGTTTGGCACCTTCTTCCTCAGATTCACTTCTCGAATCACCATTAGACCAAGATGTTTCCATTCTTTTGTTTCTTTAGAAAGGTGGGACATTCAAATTTAATATGTCCAAATCCTTCACATCCATGACATTGGATTCCACCGCCTGACTTCCTTTTCCTCCCGACTTGGATCTTCTCACGGAGTCATAAGATCTCGCGATGTCGATGAAATGTCCTTGACATTTGACCTTGACTTTGGATCAATCCTCATGAGCTCGCTGAACTCTCTTCCAAGCATAGCTATAGCTTCAAATATCTTCTCTTCATCTTCCACCTTGCATCCTTCCTCAAGATTAGATACAAGTGTTATGCTCTTGTTCTTTTTGTCAATAGTTTCACCGATTCCCATCTCAAAAGTCATAAGAGATCCTATAAGTTCTTCAACCTTCAAGGTGTCATGTCCCGAGCCTCCTCTATTGCGCCACTTTCATTGCAAACCTTTAGGCAAGGATCTAGAATCTTTCTTACCACTTTTCTTCCGACATCTTTTCACCAAGTGCTCCCGGTTGGCAATATCCAAAATATTCATGTGAAACTCATGAATAGTCTCATCTTCTTTCATCTTCAAATTCTCAAATTTGGTAGTGAGCATCCTCAAGTCTTGACATCTTCACCTTGGATGTCCCTCATGAGTAGTTTTGAGAGTGTCCCAAACATCCTTGGCTCACATTGATGGACCAACAAGATGTTTCTCACAATACCATTGAATAGGCATTCAATGCTTTAGAGTTCCCGTAGCTAGATCCTCTTCCTCTTTGCTCCATTCCTCCTCGTGTTTTAAGACAAGAGTCCCATCTTTCTCAAGCTTGGTGGGATGTTTCATCCTTTGTCGCAGCTCTCCAAGCTTTAATATCCACCGATCTTAAGGCAACCATACGTGGCTTCCAAGAATCATAATTAGACCCATCCCATAGGTGGTCTACCTCCAAATCCTCCTTCCTTATCCATTACGCCGTAAACTATTATCCCTAGATCTCACCTAAAAATAATAGGCGTGGTGCCCGCCCGATGCCAATTGAAATTCTGAAGCAGACACGTGATGTCACAGAGAATGTTATGACACACTATCCGACACTGCTAACAATTCACACAATAAATATAAACAGCAGAAAGAACACAATAAGTTGTTTACCCAGTCAAGGTCTAACTACACCTACATCCGGGGCTACCAAGCCAGGAGGAAATTCACTATTAGTAGAATTAATTCAGGAATAAACCAACCAGTTTATCTCCTTCACTTAAAACCTACCCAATGCAACTTCAACCTAAGTCCTACTTAGATCTGAGTTTCTACTCACTCCCCCTCAATCACAACAGTGATATCAACCTATTGTATAATTGAATTGTGAAGACACACTTCAATAAACTATCTTGATCTTGCTTCAAAGCTTCAATCAAGAGACAAACACTCGTGCTTTAAAGCTTTGAGTGATAAACTACCCTTACAAACAAATCCTAGTCCAATGCATTTATCAATTGATAATTGCTTGGCTCACAAGAGATACTAGAATTACACAAATAACAAACTGCTAAACCTTCAAAACATACCAAGGGCGCTACAGCAGTATAAGGGTTGAATTCCTTTTATAGAAGCAGTCCTGAAACTTTAGTTTTGGGCTTCCATAAAGATAGTTAGGGTTCACTTAAATTAATCCTAAAAACATGGTCTTTTCAACAACCAATTTAGGTCTAATTAAGATTAACCTAGCAGCCACGTGAGCATGCTTTCTAATAACAGAAAAACATAATTTAGCAGCTCAACAAACTTCCTGAAAAGTCTCAGAAAAATGATTCTGATGTATCGTCATGATCAATGTCATAACATCCTTATGACATCGATTAGCTTGCACTTCAAAGACTTTTAGCTCCAGCTCGAAATGTCTTTTAACATCCTTGTCAAGTAGGATTTATCTTCAATCTCTGAATGTCATGACATTTATCAAGACATTGCTATAGCCTAGTTTTACCAAAATTAATGCCAACTTAAAACACTAACAAGTTCCTAGGTATGAAGACATCGCATCAGCATTACACCTAAAGCACTCAGACATTGAATCCAATTGGGAAACAAGAAGCGGAGTTAAGGGTTTACTTGCCAAATTCCTAATTAAGAAAGCCCGAGAATTCCTCAAAGTTATGAGCTTCCATGCATTCAAAGACATTGTGGCCTTGCTAATCTATGGTTTGGTTCTATTCCCTAACTCGGATCAGTTCATAGATGTCAATGCCATCAAGTTGTTTCTTACCCGCAATCTTGTGCCTACCTTACTTGGAGATGTCCTACATTCTCCACACTGCACTACTACTAAAGAGACAAGGAACTCATGTTGTATGCCGTTATTTCCAGGTGGTTTATTTCGCACCTTCCATCAGCTTTGAAGAATGAACAAAGGTGAAGTGGTCTCAAAGGCTAATGTCACTCTCTCATTCGGATATCCGTTGGAATCTTTTCTCAAAAGGACTTTACATTCATTGAGCGCTATGGAGAATTCCTAATGTACCACTACTTGGTATAAGGGAGGTATTACTTACAACCCTTCTCTTGCTCTACGCTTTGGTTTTGCTCTCAAGAGATGGTCCACATGATATGCTTCTCCAAGATATTGTGTTCGACTACAACCACGATCTCCGAATGACTACCGAAGGTTCATACACGCTTGGGGTATGGTAAAAAGATCGATACCAAGACTTTGGGGCACCAGAACTCCATTCCTTGGGAACCTTACCTCAAATGGGTGAGAGCTCGAGCTCAAAACCTCATGATGCCATTCACTGCTCTACCAAGAATTATGGAACTGCTGCATAGGTGACGAACCCTATACCGTCCTCCATCCTGACATGCCTACTGATCTTGAAGACTTGAAGAGATCCTGGATTCAACTAAAAGAAGAAAGGGATACATTTGAAGCTCAATGCTATGCAAGCGAGAAGAAAGTGCTAGAGTTGACCAAGCTACTTCACGAGGAGTGAAACATCAACGCCTACCTCGGCATCAAGAGGAAGCGCCCATGGGAGACTTAGAGCTTTAGGATTTTTATGATTTTCTTTTATTGCTTTGAACTATCTTTTGTACTTAAAAAGAAAAAGAATAAAAAAGAGAACTAATGAATGTTTGTTCACGCTTGTTTAACAAATTTAAATCTCTAAGGTCCTTGAAAACATTGCATTGCATTTGCATAAACATCGCATATCATGGCATAACATCTCATAACTGGTACATTGGAGATTGGTTTTCTCATTTGCTCGCTATTTATTTTAGCGTAGCTATCTTGAACAGACCGTCAAAGATCTCCTGTGCTCGTAATGCTCAATTCTGTGAGATGTTCACTAGCTTGGTCCAAGGCCAAGAAGATCCGAAGCTCAATCAAAAGAAGAGGTCGTTGGTGTTCTCAACATGGGTAGACGCTACAAAGGTGGTCCTAAAGTGGTCACTTGGATAGAGCTCTCGAAGGAAGTGTTAAGACCGAGGGGAGGTCAAGGGCAATGAAGAAGGCGATCATTGAGCCCCGAGAAAAGACAGAGAAGATCACTATGACCAAGACTCGATGAAGATGACAAGTACAAGCAACTTGAAGACCGTTCAATGTTGTGGAAAATCGAAGATGTCGTGGACTAAATTTTGATGATCCGAGTCTTGTCCTCGTGTGGTGATTCCTCCCAAGTTCAAAGTTCCTACTTTTGCCAAATATGATGGCATTTTGTCCGTCGCATTTGAAGTCCTATGTTCAAGATCAACCCTACACCGATGAGATGAAGTTGTGGATGCACTATTTTCAAGAGAGTTTGTCCGAACTCAGTTGGAGTGGTATTATCACCAGAGAATGACTGTATCCGTACTTGGAGTGACTTGGGTGATGCTTTACAGACAGATGAGTACAATGTGAGTTGACACCCACTGCATGCAACTACAGAGCATGTCTATGGGTCGTGATGAGAAATTAAAGAGTATGCTCAAATGGAGAGATCTAGCAGCAGAGTTCAACCACCCTTGTCCAATAGGAGTTGGTTGATATGTTTACGGAACACTGGCAGCTCCATTCAATCATCCGATTGAAATTCTTCACCGGATTCACCGAAATGATATTGACAGAGAGCGTATTGAAGCTGGTATCAAGAGCGGAAGATTCATAGAGACATCTTCAAATGTCGCGAAGAGATCTTGTGGTAAGAAAGCCAATGCTGTGTATGGTCGAAAAGCCGAGCCAAGACCGACCGTGCTCAATCTGAAGTTGGATTCCAATCCCGTGATCAGCACAACCCCGGCGAGACAAGGCGAGCAGCCGTAACGCATGAAGACAGCCACTTAAGATCAACATGCCATTGTCGCAAGCCTTGCAACACATGTTGAAAGCAGAGCTGATTACTTGAAGGATCCTCCCGAGTGTCAACACTTCCTCCGATGCAATCCTAATGCTATGTGCTTACCACTCCAATAGCCGCAGCACGACACTCATAACTATTGGGCTCAAGAACAAGATTCAAGATATGATCGGCTAAGCAGATCGAGTTTGATCCTCCTTAAGACCCGAATGTGATCAACCTATGCCTAACCATGACAAAAGTTCAATGTGTTGGTGAGAATACTTACATTTTCAACATAGATGACTTGACCATTCCTCTGATGATCAAGAAGAAGAATTTGCTACAAGCTGTGAATCCAGATGCCCCGAGGGTGCAAGGTGCCCATCTGCACTGATGGTTGGTTGGGTCAGAGAAGACGTGTCCAAGGTGCATGATGGATAACCGTGAAATACTATTCCGAAACCACCTATGGAGAGTCTGTGAAGATATGTCTAAGAAATCAAGATCGAATATGTGAATGAAGCCGCATTGCCCAGAGTGACACCTTGGGGCAGCAAGTGGAAAGTATGATTACATGGTGAAGTATATCGCCCCGAGAGCCATGAGGATTCCTATTGAAGATGTTAAGGCAACTGGATAGGGTGACGATTTCCTGTAAGACTATCTCGATGTTAATACTATATATTTCTCTGCGATCCTGCGCCTAGAGTGGCACCTCTCATCATTACTTCTCCCATACCAGCCATATTCCTCCGACAAAGCTATCCTTGGAACAATGGAGCCTGAGGTTTACTATCATGGCGCAAACAAAACCCTCTGACTATTGAGGATCTTACAATTGAAGCTACCATTCCTGACATTGACAACATCAACGGATCAAGTAAGGTGACCAACTGAAGAGTATTCTCCGCTTATCTCCAAACAACATCACACTCCAACGCGATTCAAATCTATTCAATCACTCCCAGACTAGAGGGAAAGAACCAGTGACTCATCCGCCTCAAATGAAGTACCAAGGAAGTTGTCAAGACACCTCCAAACAAGAAATGGAGGAAATTCAAGATTATCAAGAAGAGGACTACAACGTTGTGGAACAGCCTGGGACAGACTCCATCCAAAATCTCCATGCTTGCTCTCGCTCTTGTGCTCGAGGCTCATGCTAACACCTTGGTGAAGTTTCAAGAATGCTCACGCATCAGAAGACACTACTACCGATCAATTTGAAGTTTCTATTAGCCCGGCTGCCAACAATGGCCTAGGCTTCTCTCGATGTTGATTTGACTCGCCGAAAGAAACACAACAAAGCCTTGCACATCTCTCTGAATGCAAGGGCATTACATTATCTCATGTTTTGTAGATACTGTTCTATCAACATCCTACCAAAGACCGCTTTGATCGACTTGATGTTGAAGGGTTGGTTCAAACCCAAAGTGATATAATTGTGAGAGCTTTGATGGTTCTAAGCGGACAATGACTCGGAGAGCTATTCCGCTCAAAAGTCGGTTCCCGACTTTGATTCAACTTCTTTTGTCATGGACATCCGTCCAGCTTACTCTTGCCTACTTGACGCCCTTGATACATGGGCAGGCTGCTACTCTACCCATCGAATCAAGTACCCTGAAAGGGAAGGTTGTTATAGTATGTATGCTAAGAAGAATATATGGTCATCATTCATACCATTCCGATACCTCGAGATGGAAGGTGAATTCTTCAGACCCTCAAGCTTTTGAAACAATCCCTGAGACATGCCTGCTTACTCTCCTCCACGGTTACGCAAGTCCCGCCTAGGATGGCCTCACGAAAGATGCTCAAGCTGCAGTTGAAAAAGGAGGTAGTACTATTTGGGGACAGCTCCCTAATCTCCCTTTCAAATCGACAAGACCGGTTTAGGCTTCACCATCAAAGGTCAAGATGATGCTTTAACGTGCTTTCGCCAACTTCCTTTCCGCATTAGCCGCAGTGGAATCCATGCTATAGAAGACGCACGACAACGACTTCTGACATCAAGAAATGGATCTTCCTAACTCCGCATAATGGGCTCAAGAATTGAAAATCAAGACGCTATACCAATCTCCTTTAGACAGGAGTAATTGCTCTTGTTTTGTTTTGCTTTTCGCTTTCTATGTTTTGAACAATAAACTCTAAAGCCCAGTGCCTTGCCCGGCATCATGGCTCGCTTTGTGAGGGTTATTATCGTATATTTTCATTCAATAAAAATCGTGGACTTTTGCATTCAATTGTGGTTTTCTTTTAATTTATCACCCTTCAAAAAGTTATGTGTTTCTTACACACACCCACGTGATACATCGCAGATCACTCAATCTCGCTGATAACAACTATGATATTGCTAAATATGACTTCGATAATCCGATCTACCAAGCCAAGACGAAGGTGAGGGAAGATTTTGAAGTGCTAGGAGAACTTGTCGAATGCTACAGAAGAAGAGTTTGAAATTTCACCTAAGAGCCATTGAGGTTGTGAATTTGGCATCATGAAGACAGTAAAGAGATCAAGATAGGAGCGGATCTTGAGAATAAAGGTCAAAGAAAGGTTGATTCAGTATGCTACGAGACTATATTGAGGTTTTGCTTGGTCCTACGAAGACATAAAGGTTTAGACATTGATATTGTGGTACATCGATTGCCGACAAAAGAAGGTTTTCTCCTGAAACAGAAGGTCTGTCAGATGCGTCCTGAGATGTCAGAGAAAATCAAAGCCGAGGTTATGAAACAGTTCAATGCCGGTTTTCTAGCTGTTACTTCTTATCCATAGTGGGTGGATAACGTAGTACATGTGCCCAAGAAGGATGGAAAGGTACAATGTGTGGATTACGTAGATCTCGAATAAAGCAAGTCCGAAGACTATTTTCCACTTCCTCATTGATGTTCTGGTTGACAAGACCGCTCAACACAAGGTTTTCTCCTTCATGGATGGTTTCTCAGGTTACAATCAGATCAAAATGGCTCCAGAGGACATGGAGAAGACTACTTTCGTTACACAGTGGGGCACTTTTTGCTAAAAGGTTATGTCGCTTCGATCGAAGAATGCGGGCGCCACTTATCGCAGTATATGTGTGACGTTATTTCATGACATGATTCATCACAAGATAAGTTCACGCCGTTTACATGATAGCTCGCTCATCATTGAAGAAGAACATCTTGATCATTTGCAGAAACTATTCGATAGGTTGAAGAAGTATAGATTGAGACTTAACCCCAACAAGTGCACCTTTGGAGTTCGATCCGGTAAACTTTAGGTTTGTTGTCGCTGGAAAAGGTATTGAGGTCGAACCCAAACAAGGTTAAAGCCATTCAAGATGCCGCGCCTGCATCGAGAAGGAAGTCGAGGTTTCTCGTATTGATTGAA